>CM058040.1:28422859-28498490 GCA_030169165.1 Centaurea solstitialis
ATCTTTATTTACACTTGTTTAATTCTACATGTCTTTTTATAATCATTATATTTGAAACTTTAACATATTATACATATGAAATGATGAAAATAGATAAAAGATGATGAATATAGATGAAGATCTCATAGTCCTAATAATAATACTAGTACCAATAAGCTTAATTTAATTAAAAAATGTGACAATATATAATTCTAATAAAACTCAATTATTCTCACATGCAAATTGCAGTTATACCAAAAAAGATCTTATGATATTTACATAAAATCTTGTTATAATTTTAATAATGACAAAAATAGGAACAACATACAAAAGAACTAATATTTTAATCTAATAAAAGCTATAATATTCTATTTTTTTAAATAATAATAATAATTGAATTATTTTGAAGCAACGTAAATTGAGTTCAGCCGCCGGTGAAATTTCCTTAAAGGAGAGTGACGACCAAGTTCAAAGTATGGACTTTTAGCGTACTTTTTTATTTAATAATAATTGGTTTATTTAATTCTTTTAGCAAATATTGCCTTTTAAAACGTTTTAATTATTTTGAGTTGATCAAATCTATAAGCTCGGGTGGATCTATTGTGATTTTAAAAAGGTCTTGTGTAACTTTTCTATCTTCCCTTTTTGTTATAAAAATTTTCAAATAAAATAGTGTTTTGAAATATTTTGAAGCTAAGGATTAAATCCAATTTTTATATAACTTGTTTAAATAATG
This sequence comes from Centaurea solstitialis, assembly GCA_030169165.1. NCBI lineage: Eukaryota > Viridiplantae > Streptophyta > Magnoliopsida > Asterales > Asteraceae > Centaurea > Centaurea solstitialis. Next base: position 28,423,575 of record CM058040.1, read on the forward strand.
ACTTTTTATTCCTATTTTTTTATTTTCAATACCATCCACCCAACAAGCCCCTCAAAGTGAATAAGAAAGAATATAACTTTCTTGAATTAACCAAAAAAATCGAAAAGTTTCTTTGAATTTGACCAAAAAAAAAAATCTATTGAAAAAACCAAAAAGCTAAAAAAAATCTCGAAATAAACTTAAAAATATCCCTCTTAAGAGGAATTCAGCTAGAAACATCAAGCAACTTTGCAAACATTTTATCTAATTTAAAAGGTGCATCAGATCAACGAATATCTTGGATCCGCAACTATCTACAAGATTTGTGTTTATCAAAACGTATGTTACTTTGGATATGTTCTCTTATATAATTGATAAGCAATACAAATAACACTCAATAAATTTGAAATAAGAACATTTTAAGTTTTCAAACGATATTTGAATTTATAATACTATTTGAACCAATTAGGAGATTGATTACAACATATTGACAAGCTAAATTGTGATTAGATGCATTTGATATATCACAATAGCTCCATGATAATTTGGCTCCAGTAAAATAGCTAGAAAATGAAAATCACATTATATTTTAGCTCTTTAGGCCAATTTTCCGTATTTATGGTTATAAGATAGCTCCATAATAATTTCCTTTTTGAGAGTAATAGCAAAGATTTGATTTGAGTCAAAGAGGAAGTGGGCATGGGACAAAATGATGGCTGGTGGGTTACCATCATAAAATTGTTAGTCAAAAGCGAGGGCTTCTTTAGTTTTGCTAAAATCTTTATTCTCTATTATTAATTAGTAAATAATATTTAGACATAAAACAATTTAATGTCAGAAGGTTTATGTTATTTTAAATAATCTCAATCATTTAGAAATCTTGATTTGGAAAATACGACAGTTTAATAGAAATACTTGGTTAAAGATAAGGAAATAGATAAATTTCAAATGAAGAAATATTATAATAATAAAAATATTCAATACATAGAAATATTATTATATTATTTTTGAGTGAGTGAGACAGCATTACTTTGTGAGCAAGATTTGATGTGGGATGGTAAGAAATGACTTGGATACATACCCCTTCAAGCAAAATGTTATCTTATATGTCTGAAAATGTTTAAATAAAAGCCCTTAAAATTTTGCATTGTTATCTTGAAAACAAGGAGAAAGAAAAACAAAATAAATGAATAGAAATGAAATGAAATGAAAATAAAATTTTTATTTATATTTTCGAAAGAGAAAAATAATAAAGGAAAAGAAAAAAAAAAGATTTTTTATTTCGTATTTTTTGAACAGAAAAGAAGGAAAAAAAGTTTTAGAAATATATTTTTAAAAAATATATGTTTAATAATTGAAGGTGGGATAATTTTGTAATTTTAATAATTTTAATATTTTTTAATTGATTTAAAATTCTTTTTTTTCTTCATATTTGGAAGGAAGTTTTGAAAGAAAATTTAACATTATTTTCCTTTCTTTTCTTTCTTAAAGAAATCTCGAGAATACGAGTAATTTTTACTTTCCTCTGCTTTCCTACTTTTTCGTTTCATTTCATTCATAAAATGAATTATGAGAACATAACGTAAAGATGGTAAGAAATGAATAAAAACTTTCAATGGCTGATGTTATAAGAAATAAAATATATAAATATAGGTAAATTTGTGACTAATTTAAATAGCCTAAGAGAACTATCTCATTCACCCAGGTTCGATGCGCATCATTTAGCCAGACTTCATACAACCCAATTTTCATTTTCAAATTGACGAGGATGTAGTTTAGACGAAGCCTAGATGATCCTTATAAAAAATAGCTTTGTATATATCAATATAGTATAAATCAACCAAGAGCATGTTTGAAACTTTTATCAAATCAATGATCCAAGCATTAAATTTAAAACGCTAATCCACTTCATTTTCATAAAACTTACACAATTTTTTAAAATTATTATTAGATTACTAATCTTCTTTTATCATGAAATATCTAAAATATGATCAATATTTATTTTGAATAAATTATACCAAAAAAACAAGATTTTTATTATCATTAATTTATGATTCATAATGATAAATATATATATATATATATATATATTAAAAATTCCCGTATAAATCTTAAAACGATTGAGAATTTTGTTTATAATTAAGTTGTAATTTAAATGATATATAAGTTTTAACTATTGTTCGCGTATGAACCTATGTTATGATTCATGCCTTTACATATTATTCTTACATTAATTCATAATTTCAGTTATGTATTTTTAATTGATTTACGTACAAGTTATGATTAAAATTCACATGTGAATGTTCTCATGTGTGAATCATAATATGATTCATAATCTCGATTATAAACTTTAAATTGATTCGTGTACAAGTTTTGATTAATATTCACATGCGAGAACACAATTTTACACTTAAAACTTCACATCAAAACACTATGAAAGTAACTTTTATAATCTTTTTGCTTTGGAGGTTCAATTTTTTTTCCTATCTTAATGTTTTGCTATGAAGTTTCAAATGTAAAAACGTAATCTCACAAGTCTCATGAAAACACTTGGTCTCACTTGAATCCAACTCATTCTATATACATACATACATAGATAAGGTTCAAATGAGAAATGCTAAAAAATACAAAGTAAATAAGTGATCTCAAGCGTACATAGTTTTGACAAAATAATTGAAGCTCACCTTGTTAGGATAAGTTAAAACTAGTTTTCAAACCCACCTCTTGCTTCCAAACATGAAGGTTCAAGATCCACAAACAAAGCTTTTCCAAAAATATCCCTCAAACCAAAGATCAAGCCTTGATATATCAAGTTCCCTAAACTAGATCTCTAAATAATCAAAGAGTAACCTTAACATGGATTTGGAACCTTCCAACCAAAACCGAAATTATGGGGCTTTGCTAAGACTTAACATGGATTTGCTAAGTCTTGAAACCAGAGCTTCCAAAGATAAAGTTTGAGTTGAGTTCTCCACTTAAATCCTTCCCTTGTACCTTAAAAGCTCTAAAAATTGATTCAAAGCCCACAAAAATGATTTCCCTTAAGAAAGGAATGAAGATAATGAGCAACCTAGCCTCAGTAACTTAAAAACCGATCTGCCGGTTGTCGCATGGCTAAACGTGCATGTCAAGTTGCCCTTACATGAATATGTGGTTCAATAGACCCTCATGCAGGTAGTTGTGCGGCTAAACCCGCATTGACCACAGATTTGACTACCCATTCTTAGAAAAATAGAAATCCACCCTCGTATTATTTCCCAACAATGTAACTTAATGAAAGGTATATTTAAGGTTAAAATAACAGGTGAAATACAAATGCAACAAAAATTTCAAAAAGTTCCAGTGTTATAACACGTCTTTTGATCTAAATTTTATGATGTTGGTACTTTTCTAGCTTTAGACGTTCCCATGCCTCTATTTCCTAGTCGCTGGTATTTTTATGGTATTTGAAGATTGTATTATTATATATATTTCAATAATAGCTTACTCATCATATGTATACTTAATATTTTATAGGTGTTCTTGTTACAAGAAACCCTTTATTCTAATAGCTTACTCATCATAGTAACACAAATTTAACTCATTATGTCACTGAACTTGTAAAATATATTTGTGACTAACTAATTAGCTACTTATTTATGGGCCATTAATTGTTACCTTTGTTTCTTGCAAGTGATTATATCTTTTGGACTAGTTTTTATTTTTATATATATAATGGTAAAAAGTAAAACTTTTTTTTAACACACATAACTCTAGGAACATGAAATTTAAAGACACAAGAGTCTTTTTTTATTCACTTGGCATATATAGAACTCTTTGATGTAATGCCTCTATCATGCAATCTTCCATGAGGAGATAGCATAGATCACCCTCCCCTTCCACCCTTGCACCATCCAATTACCATCATCATCCACCATGAAGTCCTTATGAAACCCTACCTTCACCTTAGCCCTCACCTCCTTCATTATCTCTTGGTTCATCGGCATCGGCGCGAACCCCGACCTCTCGTTCCTCGCTTGCCACTGCTTATACGTCTCCGGACGCTCAATCCTCCGCGTTCCTTCGCACGCTATCACGTTGATCACTTCACGGCCGATCACCTCCTTCTCAAACAATAACCGCTCCTCGTCTTCCCGGCTCATTGCCGACTCAAACATGTTGAACAACACCGAGAAGTTGAAGTACGCCTCACGGAACCGCGTCAGGAAGAACGGGGCGTTGTAGTTCCCGTTCACGACTCCGTGAAGGAACATATCTGGCTTGATCGTCTTGATCAACTTCAAAACCGACTCTCGTGGACAATCGATGGCTCCCAGTACAGTCTCATCAGGAACATTTCTTAATCGGTATAAACAATTAACCACGAGGATCTCATCTTCACAGATATTGAGATCCTCGAGTTTAATATCGTCCCATTGTTTTGCTATCGCGTGGTACTCAAATGGGACGTTGAATCTTTTGCAGTAGTCGGTCAGGCGACGCCCTGTCTCTTCGACTCTCTCAGCCGGGCGAAAACCCGGCTGAGGAAAGTCAATTCCTGTAATCCTGAGCCTTGGTGGCCCACCAGGCCTGGCTGACAGGCCTTGAATAAGACAGGGCCATTGGAATCCGTACAGGATCCCAAAATCAATGATGTGGAGCCTTGGCGAACCCCTCGCCAGGTTTCCAATCATTTTATTAGCATAGATATTAGACATTTTCTTGAAAGGACACGTGGAGACGTAAACCTGATAAGCTTTCACGATATCCGAAGCCATGATCTTACTCGAGGCCAGATTCGAGTAAAGATCCATTCCGGTCCCCGCATAACGGGCCTCGAGCGCATCGGCAAAGTAATGCGCCAAACGCTCGTCGGAATCTCCACGAGGGGAAGAATGGCTTCGGATCTTCTTGAGCATCCTTTCCACCCCAAGCTTGTTGTTCGACGAAACGGCTTGCGCGCACTGAGTGAGTAGACTCTTCAAGTCGACGATCTCCTTGGTGGCATCCGACCGCTTTCGCCTTTGTTTTCCCGCGACCGACGGGTTCGCGGGCCGGTCAAAAGGGCAACAAGCAAGCTCATCATGCAATCCAACATGCTTCGAACCCGGACACAGAAGGAGCTTGTCGATCATGCTCACGATCTCCTTGGTATCCATCTTTTCTTCCTCCGCCCGACCTCCCGCCAAGTGCTTGTTACCCCGGCCTTCCTCAAACCCTACGTTTTCCGCCGCTTGGCGGCCCTTCTTCCCCCTCACCACTCCAACTCCAACTCCAACTCCAACTCCAATTGGGTTCGAAAAAGATAGGGTTTGGGGGCGTTGGAAGGAAGAGAAATTGAGGTCCAAAGCTTCAAGGGCGGGTTTCTTTTGGGCAAGAACATCGTAGAACGATTTCTCGGTGGCTTGGAGAGCAGAACAATCATGGTACATGGACGATTTGTTCACCAAATCATCTTCTTCGCCCATGAGCATGTCGTTAATGTAATCCAGAACCGCCTCGAAGTAATCGTGCGGAACCGTGGGATCGTCGCACTCGGTGCAGCCACACGAACACCACCCGTCGATCTTCTTGATCTCGGGACGGTTTTCGACGAACACGAGCTGGCCGTTCGGCTGCACGGGTTTCGGAGATAAGACGGTTTTCAACATGTTATCAACTGGGGTGGTTGAGCAGTGAAGCTGGAGGAGGGTGTTCATCGTTATTCAATGGTGGATGATGAATGAAAGAAAGATGCAATTGGTTTGGTTTATATAGAAGTTAGAAAAGATTATAAAATGGGTTTAAAAAGAGAGGGATTTCGGATCTGTGTTTGCTAACAAACCGGCAATGGTGTGATGTGTGCTTGGTGGAAATAAGGAAGATGATGAAGAAATCAATGGCGGTGGTGGTGGCCTGGATAAGAAGGTCGTGGGTGACGTAAAGAGTTAACAGCCACCGTTGATCACCACCGGAGAAGGGCGGTGGTCTATTTGGGTTACGGTGGCAAACCCTCCTCCGCCTAGTAGTGAGTGCATGCTATTTTTAGGAACAACCTTAATATTAGTATATCTAGACGGAGATTATACTTTAAGTTGGTTTAGGTTTTTCTAGATGTAGTTTACAATTTCAGTTCGTTTAGACTTATGACTTATCTGATTAATACGTATTTTTTTAATTTAGTAAATCCAACTAAGTAAATTAAAAAAAAAAAACAAGATTTACCTATTGACTTAGGTTCAAATAAGATCAAGCTGTTTCTGTAACACCGGTGAGACTAACATTTTTTACATAAACTTTACAGCAAAATACTGTGAAAGTTATAAAAATCGAACATTCATCGTAAAAACACGGTAGACGTTAATTAATCTAACAGTCATTATTTATTTAATTAATTAATTTGAATTTTTCAAGTTAATAAATTTTTGCATTTCATATGAAAATACAAGTTGATTTATTTTGAAAAAAAAATTATCTTGAGTAATTAATTTAACATAATTATTATTTTTATAAAAGAATTTAAACATAAATTAATTTAGGAAGATGTGACTTTTTTATTTTGGTTTTTGACTTTTGGATTTTAGCTTTTTTCTCTCATATAACCACTTTTTAACCCAAACACTTTTTAACTTATTGACTTTTATCACTACAAAAGTTTTTTTTATCACTACAAAAGTTAATACAAACATTTTTTTAAAACTCGTTTTCCCACCATCATAAGTCAGTAAGCACTTTTGACCAAAGACACTTTTGGGCCTCAAAGAGCAATCCCAAACACCCTCCAAGAATCAATATTGCACTTAATATGAAATTATCTCATCATCCATAGTTATTTGTTTGATATATATAGCTATGTGATAATTAATAAGTTTTACATCATCAAACTTATAGTTTGGAGGGTTGAATGCTGATAGCCTAATCATTTAAAAATATATCGTTTTTCAAATAATATATAGAAAATATTTTATGTAAATAATATAAATGACAATGATCAAAAAGTATTAGTTTACATGATTTATCATCATCTTCAATTATTTATTTGTATTTATTTTAATAATAATAGTTTTCGTTTTAAAACTATACATATTCAAATATCATGTAAATATAAGTACGTATATATATATATTGTAATTTTATTTATTTAATGATTTACTAAATATATATTGGTTATTTACATTCATTAAATGTTATTATCAGAATAAAAAAGTTAGAATAATATGAAATATAAGAAATAAATAATTTTGGTGTAAACAAAGAATAGAAATACTTTAGTTAATCAAATATTTTGAACTAAATCAAAAGATACAAATTTTGAGGGAATAAGAAATTCGGAATTCAAATGCTTAAAAAAAACAAAATGCTTTGAAATTTGATTATTATCAATACTTCTTAAAAAATAATTTTTAAGAAACTAACAGAAAAAACTCATAAAACGCTCATACAACATAAAAATAAAAAAGAAAGCATGAATGAAGAAAATTAAAATAACAAATCTTAAGAAATCACAAAGAAAAACCTAAAAACACATTAACTATCATATGTAATGTATTTTCAAATCATATAAGAACACATAAAGGACTTACTGAAGATGAGAATACCTTTTGAATTTAGCACATAATAAGCCATTCGTCGTAACATCCATTACTTTTTAAGAACACACAAAGGTTTTAACATAAAGAATAAAAGTTAGATAAAAAATAACCAAAAGAGCAAGAAATAGACAAAAACTCCATCAAAAGTAGAAGATCGGAAAACGAAAATGATTAATTAAGTTTAATTAGAAATTGTGATGGAATATCAATTTTTATATAACTTTAATATAAAAGGAAATCAATAGTCGGAGAAGATTGATGGTTTGGAGTAATGTATTTAAATTAATATCGAATAAGATGAATGGTTTGAAGTTATGTATTTAAATTATGACCTTCTTACCTTCTCACAATTGAAGTGTTAAAAACATGTTCAAGTAAAATAAAAATTAGAAAAAAAAACTAAGAAATGTGTATTATATGATTTTTAATTTGGTTTTAACTTTATGAAATTTTAAGTAGACAAAGTATAACGTTTAAGTTTGGTGGGATCAAAATTCTAAAAAAACTTTCATAAACAAAGCATCAACTCCATAAGAAAAATGCGTATGAAAATTATAGAAGATATAAGTTAGCATCTCTAAATTACAAACAAAAATCATAAGAAACAAATATACAAATGAGCTTTCTCAAAATAATCTAAAAAAAGTAAAAATAACTTTTAAAAAATGACTTGTTGAAGTTACTAAAGGTACATCAAGTATTTTGTTGATCCAGCTCTCCTAAGACCTGATGAAATGATAATGATCCTGAATCTTTACTTAGTGAATAGGTTTTTACTTCTGTTATAGCTTGAGGAATTATCACTGAGTCTGTTCAGTGTTATTCCATGTTACTTATGCTGTAACTTAACTTTATAGATTTCAGGATCAGGATCAGGAGACTAACGAGTCTGTTCTGCAGTCTACTGATCCTGTCCACTGAAGTGAAGACCTCCTCCTGAAGACATTAAGATCATACACAAAGAACCATCAGCGACGTCGAAGAAATAGCTGATGACAGGAACAGCATGCTCGTGATCTGAAGACGAAACTCAGTGATAGCAATCTGTTCACCATCGTATGACATCCTGAAGATTCATCAGGATACACGTGACCCTGAACTTCCTCAGTTTCAGGACTCGAGTCACTGATCAGTATCCTGATCCTGAAGGATTAGAATAATGTCTTAGTCTAATGCACAAAAGGATTATCCGCCTTTTCTGACACAATAGTACATAAGGGCAGTTACTTTACTGTTCCCTCCGTACTTATCAGACCATAAGGCAACTGTTTACAAACATCCTCTTTTGTACAACATGCAAAGAGTATTTGTTTATAGTAAATAGTACAACAGACCACTCACATTGTGACACGTCACAATAGTAGGTCTGCATGCATTTAATGCATGGAGTATAAATAGGACATGAAGAGATGTTCTCCATACTTCTTCTTCATCCTAAAATACTCAAGTCCTTTCTCTCTTATTCCCTCTATCTTCTTTCTTTATTCTCTTCTCACTTAGTGCATAGTGAAAGAACTTAGATTGTTTAGTTTAGACTAATTGTCTTTTCTATTTCCGCAACAATCTGTAAATTCATATTGTTTATAAAACAAGAATTTAAAAGTGAGAAAATTGTGTGATTATATTCAACCCCCCCTTCTATAATCCCAATCACTATCCTTACTTGAAGGTCACCTACTTGGGACCAACAAGTGGTATCAGAGCAGATACAAGCTCTCATTTTCTTCCTAAGAAAAATCTTGTGATCCTCTCTCTTCTTATTCTATGGCTCTTCAAGCTAAGGATAACTACTTTGATACCGGCTCTGCTGGAAAGCCTCCTCGGTTTAACAAAGACAATTTCTCTCTTTGGAAAACCAGGATGGAGCTGTTCCTCTCTGGTTCTGATCCCCAGATTCCTTACTTTCTGGAAAACGGACCACATGTGCCTACTCAAACCGTCCACCCCATTCCTGCTGCTGGTGGCCAACCAGCTGTTCCTGAAAGACAGCTGGTGAAGCCCGTAACTGATTGGAATGATGAGGATAGACGCCTGGTCAACATTGACACCAAGGCTAGGTCTCTCATCGCCATGTCACTCCCTGACGATGTATTCCACTCTGTCTGTCACCTTCGCTCTGCTAAGGAGATATGGGACACTCTCTGTGTTCAATATGAAGGTACTGCTGTTCTTATGGAATCAAGAAAGATTTTCTTGGTTCGTCAGTACGAAAGCTTTATTCATCAGAAGGATGAAACTCTCTCCCAGCTACATCAGAGATTCAACTGTCTTCTGATTGATCTGAAGACCATCGGTACTACCTACTCTAACTCTGAGGTGGTTACCAAGTTCATGGAAGCTCTTCCTGAACATTGGGAAATTTACACCTCCTGCCTAACTATGTCAAAGGACATAAAGACACTCACCCTAAGTGAGTTGTACGGTATTCTTCTGAACCGTGAACAACAGAAGAAACTGAAAAAGAATCTCATAAGAGATTCTAAAGAATCCAAAAGCACATCTGTTGCATTGGTTTCTGATTCAGTTCCTCCTGTTGCTGCCACTTCTTCTTCAGTAACTATTACTGAATTAGAATCTTCTGACTCTGACATGTCAGAAGATCCTGAATTCAATGAATCTCTTGCTCTTTTAACCAGATCTTTCAAAAAGTTTGCCAAAAAGGGAAACTTCCACAAAAAGAAACATCTTTCTATTACTGACAAGCCTAAGTCAGATCCTGTTGACAAGGCCACTGCTATCTGCTACAACTGCCAGGGCAAAGGACACTTTGCTAATGATTGCAGGTACAGAAAAAGTCAGTTTGCTCCCTCCTCTGCTAAATCTTCTTCTAAGAACCCCAAGTACCAGCGCCTGAAGGAAAAGTACAAAAAGATGAAAACTCAGCGTAAAGGCAAAGGTCTAATCGCAGAAGACTGCGATTGGGATGATGTCTCCTCTGATGACTCATCTGATGAGGAAGACACTCAAGTGGCACTGATGGCCATTATTGAGGAACCTATGTTAGCTCTCATGGCTAAGATAGAAGAGGTTCCTGAAGAGATTCCTCCTCAGGATCCTGAAGCTTCTTCTTCCACAACTCCTGAAGCTTCCACCTCTGCGACTGATTCTTCCAGTCAGGTAACTATTCCTCTCATCCCTCTTGAAAGCTTAACTCAGTTGGACCTGGTCACTCTCGATCTTTACAAAGCCCTTAATGGTAAAACCTCTGCTGAAAAGATGAATATTGATCTTAGAGGACAACTCAAAGAATGTCAAGAAAAATTAAAACAGCTTACCATTTTGGAAGAAAACTATAAGGACCAGGTCACTGTAAACAAAACTCTTTGTATTGAAAGAGAATTGGCTCTTGCTGCCAAAGAAAAGGCCCTTGCTCAATTAAATGCTGAAAAAGTCACCATCAAAGGATGGAGTGACGCCTCTGAAAAAGTTGATGAAATCTTAGCTTCAGGGAGGCCTGACAAAAGCAAAAGAGGTCTTGGATTCACTCGTGGATACAAGAAAGAAGAAACTAAGTCTGATAGTTCCATGCTCAAATTTGGAAAATTTGTTTCCTCTATTCCTCTTCCTAAAACTTCTGAAAACACCTCTTCTTCTTCTTCTAACACTCACCCTGAAGGTGCTCCTAAGAGCAAAAAGAATACAGTTAAGGATAAATCCAAAACTGAAACACCTTCAAAGACCAAGGGTCCTAAACCCAAGAACAAAGTTCTGGGTGGTGGTCCTTCAGTCTCTGGAACTAAGTCTCTTTCTCAGAGTCCTGCTCCCAGACTGAAGATTGACCTGAAGCAAACGACTAAGGAGAAGACTCCAATTCCTCCTATGTCAAATGCTAAAGGCATACTTGGTGCAGGTCCTGCTCACCTAAAGTTCAAAAACTTTCTGGACCACACTAAACGCTTTCAATATCGCAAATGTTATCACTGTGGATTAAATGACCATATTGCGAGCAAGTGTTCTGATGCTACCAAAGCTGAAAAATCAGCTAAGGTAAAGAAAATTCCCAAGACTGTGAAATCAGTCAAAGGAAAGAAGGTTGTCAAGACTGTCCCTTCAGTCAAGACTCCAGCCTCCTGTACTGATACTTCAGTAAAGGCTGACACTGACTCAACCAGTCCTACTGATAATCCTGGATCCATAGTTCTATGGGTACCAAAGAAAACTTAAACTCTATATTTTACAGGATAAGGGCATCTGGTACTTGGACAGTGGATGCTCTCGACATATGACTGGTTCTAAATCTGTCCTCACTAACTACCGTGAAGAAAGAGGTCCTGCTGTGACCTTTGGCGGAAACGATAGAGGCCAAACCCGAGGGTATGGCACTCTTACCAACGGAGTAACTACTTTCAAAAGAGTTGCTTATGTTGAAGGCCTGATGCATAATCTTCTGAGCATCAGTCAACTGTGTGATAAGAATCACAAAGTTTCTTTCTCTAAGAAAAAGTGCAAAGTCAAGAACAGAAGAAAGGAAGTCATTCTCACTGGTGTAAGACATGCTGATAGCTACATCATCAACATGAATACTTCCACTGATAACTTCTGTTTCGTATCACGTGCTTCCACTGATATGAATTGGCTCTGGCACAAGCGTCTCTCTCATCTCAACTTCAAGACGCTGAATCAACTCTGCATCAACAACCTGGTTATTGGTCTTCCTGACTATCGCTACACAAAGGAATCTCTTTGTTCAGCATGTGAAAAAGGAAAACAGACCAGGGCTAGTTTCAAGTCAAAGCAGATTTCCTCCATCAGCTCTCCTCTACAACTTCTCCACATGGATCTCTTTGGACCCGTTAATGTCCAATCCATTGGTGGAAAGAAATATACTCTGGTAATCGTAGACGAATATTCCAGATATACTTGGGTTTTCTTCTTACGTGCCAAGAGTGATGCTCCTGAAGAAATCATCCTGTTCGTCAGGAAGATGGAAAGACTCAACAACCTTGCTGTTCGATCAATAAGAAGTGACCATGGGACTGAGTTCAAAAACAGTACCCTGGAATCTTTCTTTGAACAGAAAGGTATCTCTCAAAACTTCTCCTCTGTGAGAACTCCTCAGCAAAACGGTGTTGCTGAAAGACGGAACAGGACGCTGATTGAAGCTGCGAGATCTATGCTGAGTGAAGCCAACCTTGCCACTCAGTTCTGGGCTGAAGCTGTAAATACTGCTTGCTATACTCAGAACAGATCTCTGATTGTCAAGCGTTTCAGAAGAACTGCTTACGAACTCTTTCGTAACAGGAAACCATCAATCGAACATCTCCATATCTTTGGTTGTGTCTGCTACATCCTGAACAACAAAGATAATCTTGGAAAGTTTGACTCCAAATCTGATGATGGAATTTTCCTCGGATACTCATCCATTTCTAAAACTTACCGTGTGTTCAACAAACGAAGACAAACCATTGAGGAAACGATTCATGTCAAGTTTGATGAATCGGGTCCTACCTTTCCTCACCCAAATGATAATACTGAAATCAATCAGTGGGCTGACTCTTTCTTTCAAGTCCCTGAACCTCCTATTGCTGATCCATCTCCTCAAGACCTTCCTGATGGTTTTGAAGAAAATCCTATACCACCCTCTGATATATCCACTCCACCTCTCATAAATGCCACCCCTATCACTCAAATCACACCCCCTGAACCTGATCAACCCACTAACAGTGAAGACTTCTCTCAAACCACTGTTAGTGAACCCTCTCCTACAAATCTTCTTCCTGATCCATCATCCAATGAAGCATCTACTTCAGGACAGGTGTATCAACCACCTGCTCTCCGATGGACCAAAGATCATCCCATTGATCAAGTTCTTGGAAACCCTTCTTCTGGTGTGAAAACTAGACGTCAGGCTGGTAACGTCTGTCTTTATGTAAATTTTATCTCTGAAAATGAACCTAAAGAAATAGATGATGCCTTGCGTGATCCTGCCTGGGTCTCAGCCATGCAGGAAGAGCTAGCAGAGTTCATCAGAAACAATGTCTGGCTTCTCGTCCCTAGGCCTCGAAAACGTACAATCATTGGTTCCAAGTGGATTTTTCGAAATAAACTTGATGAGATTGGTACAATCATTCGAAACAAGGCTCGCCTTGTGGCTCAGGGATACAGGCAGGAAGAGGGCATTGATTACGATGAAACTTTTGCTCCTGTTGCTAGGCTCGAAGCAATTCGACTCTTCCTAGCTTTTGCATCACATATGAACTTCAAGGTTTATCAGATGGACTTTAAAAATGCCTTTCTAAATGGAAAACTTAATGAAGAAGTCTATGTGGCTCAGCCTCCTGGCTTTGTAGATCCTAAGTTCCCTGATCACGTCTACAAGTTAAACAAGGCTCTCTATGGGTTAAAACAGGCTCCTCGTGCCTGGTATGACACCCTCTCAACCTTTCTTCTATCTAAAGGTTTTGTTCGTGGAAAGATTGATAGCACCTTATTTCTAAAGAAATATCCTAAGCATATCCTTCTTGTCCAGATATATGTCGATGACATTATCTTTGGATCCACCAATCCCAAACTCTGCGAAAAGTTTGAGTTGCTCATGAAATCAGAATATAAAATGTCTATGATGGGCGAACTAACATTCTTTTTAGGATTTCAGATCAAGCAATCTGAAAAGGGAATTTTCATCAATCAAGGTAAATATGTACATGAGATGCTGAAGAAATTTGATCTCACATCCTGTACACCGATGAAGACTCCAATGGCTCCTCCTCTGTCTCTTGACAAGGATTCCAAAGGGAAACCTGTTGATGTGACTCTCTATAGAGGAATGATTGGCTCACTGCTGTATCTTACAGCGAGTCGTCCTGATATCATGTATTCTACATGTCTCTGTGCTCGTTATCAGGCTGAACCCAAAGAATCCCATCTGACCGCTGTAAAGCGGATCTTCAGATACCTGAAGGGAACTCCTAACATGGGTCTTTGGTACTCCAAGGACTCAGGGTTCGATCTAACAGCTTATTCTGATAGTGACTTTGCAGGATGTAAGATTGACAGGAAAAGCACCACTGGTGGTTGTCACCTATTAGGTGGCAAGTTGGTGAGTTGGACTAGCAAGAAGCAGAACTCTGTGTCCACATCAACTGCTGAAGCTGAATATGTTGCAGCAGGAATATGTTGTGCTCAGGTCCTGTGGCTGAGAAATCAACTTCAGGACTATGACATACAACTCTCCAAAATTCCTATCTACTGTGACAACACTTCAGCAATAGCCATCGCTAACAATCCTGTCTTACATTCTAAGACAAAGCACATTGAAGTGAGATATCACTTCATCAGGGATCATGTGATGAATGGTGATATTGAACTCCATTTTGTCCCTACTGAATATCAGCTTGCTGACCTCTTTACCAAACCACTGGATGTGACGCGTTTTAATATGCTCCTCAGTGAACTTGGGATGTTAAATCCTGAAGAATAGAAGTTCTCAGGACAAACAGTTGTTAAAGTCCTTATGAAGATATTCTCTCAGGACCTCTTTTCTTAACAACTCCTGAATAACTCTTCTTCAGAGGATAACTCTATTCAGTACTTACAAAATCTTGATTCAAAATCCGAATACTGATGATTCTCAGGTAAGTATTTCTTCCCTCTGCTACTGAAACCTTATCGCATTAAATGTGATAAGAGGATTTTCCCAAAACAGTACTTATCTGATAAGTACTCTGATTCCCATAAAACATATCTTTCACCAAAATGGAATCATCCCCTGAAAAGGTGGTTTTTATCTTTTCAAATAAAACAAACTTTTCATCTGCACTGACACGTAATGGGACGTTTCCTGTTCCCCACTACGTGTGTCAGGCGCGTGAACGCGCGTCGAGCTTCTTTTTCATCATTACGTTTGAATTTAGCCGCTCTTTTCTCTCTCATCCTTCTTTTCTCTCTCCTACCACGAGGTATAAAAACCTCATTCGTAATCCTTTTCACTCTTTACGCTCACATAATTCTCTCTAAGCATTCAAGCAAGAAAAAGCAAGAATCTGCATTCTCAAGAACACCAAGAACACACACTTACCACTTCTTTACCAAGATCAACGTAAGTTTCCTTTTGTTCTTTGTTCTTTCCACAATCTAAGTTGACATTCTTCTCTAAAAACAACTTATTTTGATAAACGTTTTTCCAAAAACCCTAAGATCACTTCGTTTGATCTTAGTTTTCCCAAAATCTTCTAAGATTTTTGTTAAAACTGTTTAGAATGATTTTTCTTATTTCTTTTAAGAACAGTCATAAACTCCTATTTTGATATCTATTCATCAAAATAGAAGTTCTTTTTAATACCAAAACACATTCCTTTTGTGTATTTTGGTATCTAATCTATTCTAAGTATAAAGGATTTCACCATTTTTATGAACATATTTTGTGTTCATTGAAAAATGAAGAAAAATGCATATTTTGGACTCTTAATCATCCATATATGTTATTTTTATGTTTTTAACAGGATGGCTGCTACTACATCCACATCTTTGGACGCCCAGCTCTCCTCTGAGGCCACACCTCTGCAAGCTACTGAGAGCTTGCCAATCGTCATTCCACAACATGACGTCCAGTTCAAACAGAACAACGTCATAGGACTTTTCGACATCCCAGCAGACAAAGACTATCTGCTGCCTGCCAAGGAATTCCTGCTGAACAACCCTCTGAAGACGGCTTTCACCCTTGACCCGAAGCTGAACAAGCCTATGCTACAACAACTTTGGTCAACAGCCACTGTTGCCAAGGAGAAGAACGCCAAAGGTGTCCTGCGTGAGGTCATCAAATTCCAAATCAAGGAAAACATCATTTCCTTTGGTTTTGGAACGCTCAGGAACGTGCTCAACTTCCCCAAGAAGAAGCGCTTCCCTCCTGTCCCCACCGCTGACGAGATCGTCGAGCTCCTGGACACCATAGGCTACCGTTGGCCTGTAAACAAGGAAGGCGTCCTGCTACCCAAGACGGGTGCCACTGTCCATAAGTCAGGACTAAACGCCGTGTTCTATTATATATGGAACACGTTTGGCCTGTGCTTATCGGGCAAGACAGGGAGCACGGAGCAGTTCCCGATGGTCATTCAACAGATGGTCTTCTCTGCGATCAAGAATCGCGAGTTCGACTATGCTCGCTTCATCTGGGAAGACATGGTGAAGAAGGTCCGGAGCAAGAACCGGGTCGTCAACATGGCCTTTCCAAGATTCTTCTCGGCCGTCCTGGAACTTCATATGGGGGAAAACTACCCCAAGATTGGGAACTCAAACAACTACTCTCTGGGACCCAGGTTCCTGGAACAAGTTGTTCATCATCCTGACGACGTCCCTCTCTCAGACGTCCTGGTCGTTCCTGAACCTGTTCAGGATCAGGATCAGGAGGATGCTGAACCATCCACCTCTCCACCCGCAGGTACGTTTTCTCTCATCTCTTCCAAACCACATTCTTCTACTTCTATGCATGCTATGTCAGTAGCTAACCCCATACTGACTTCCCCAGCTGCAACCACAACTTCTGCGCTCCAGAAGCGCCCCCAACCATCCTCTGCTACTCCTCCACCTCCTCCAAAACGCGCCAAGTCTAGGGCGCTCAAGAAAAAGAAACAGGCGGCCGGTAAGAAATATTACATTACCCTGCCCCAGTACTTTAATAGACCAATTCCTTTATCTAAAAGTTCTTCCTCCGCAGATATTCCTATCTCTGCTCCTATTCCACAAGAACCTGAGGTGGTTCATCTCGAACCCTCAGAGAATGAGGGGGGTAATCGTTCTGATACCCTCCAAGCCTCAGGTAATATTTTTAAGCAATCTATTACTGTTTCTTCTTCTATGAAAGCTAATGAGTCTTCTAGTACTCACTTAGCTACTATATCTACAGGTTCTTTAGGAGCAGGTTCTGAAGGGCATCAGGATGACCCCTTCAACGACTTCATTCTCACGGATGCCGAGCATCAGCTAAACACAGCTGAACTACGCAGGCAGTCCGCTGAAAGGAACCTGCATGAGGCCCGCACAGCCCTCCAGCAGAAGGAGGCCGAGCACTCAGCACAACTCCAAACCTTACAACAGGAGCTTGTTGCTGCCAAAGCTGCTGCAGCCGCTGCTGAAGCCGCCGCCGCCAGTGCCACTGCCGCCGCCGTCGCCGCGACTCCGCCGCCCACGGCCGTCACCCTGTCCATCCCTTGTCTGGATAACATCCACGACAAGGTTTCTCAAGTTGCCTCCTCCTCCACCAACCTTCAGGCATCTATTGATGACCTGAAGGCCACGGCTCTCCCTGCACTCTCCACAGAGATCATCAACAGCACCAACTCTCTCACCACCTTCCAATCAACGGTGGTTCAGAGGTTGGATGCCCAGGAAGCTGCCATTCGCGCCATCCAGGAGCAGGTGCAAGGGCTCTCCTCTGCTGTCAACGCCCTCACCTCTGCTCCTGCGCCGCCTCCATCCTTCACCACGGCGGACAGGGAGGTATTGCAGTCCCTGATCTCATCGTCCTTCATCCAGCGCAAAGTCCTCAGCGACATGGCCTCTCTCCTCCAAAGGAGTGTATCAACAGCTGCCTTGATACAGGCACCTGTTGAGGGGGAGAGACAGCCCCGAGACCATTCAGCATATTCCCCCTCCACCAACTGGAGAACCACTGAAGCCGGGGGGAATAATGAAGAAGACGATGATGATGATGAAGATGATGATGATGATATAGACGATGACATCTTCGTCGAGAAGGTTCCTGCATCTGCGCCCATTCCAGGCTCGCACAACCTCAGGGGGAGAACCCTGATGCCTCTGGTATGTCTCTACTACCATCCTCTCCCTCTACCTCTGATAACCAACCTATCTCTGTTCTTCTTAAAACCAAACCTACCCCTGAAACCATCACCTTAGACTCCTCACCTGAAAACTCCCCTCCTAATAACCTTCAAATGGTTATCTACCAACCTCCTAAACTACCCTCTCCTGAACCATCTCCTAAAATCACCTCTCACACTGAACCTGAACCTGAACCCAATACCCTAGCCAATCCTGAAGATATTAACTATGGTTCTGTCACTTGTGACATTATTCGCCTAATGGAGAATAGTCCAAATGAACAGACCAGGGCTGAATTAGCTTCTATGACCTTCAGAGTCACACCCCTCAACCAAGAAACCTTTACTACCCGTCCTACAACCCGTTTCAACCAAGAAGCCTCTTCATCCAGAACCCCTGAAATCCGAGCCACCCCTGAAACAATATGCCTTTCATCAGATGATGAATTCATCTCTGATGACTTCTCTACTCCTGCTTCTTCACCCAGATCTCCCCCCTCAAATTCTCCTAGATCTGAAGGTGAAAATTACCCTGACAGTTCCTTTGCCATTGACAGGGATGGGCGCTTAGACGCCGTGATAGAGCGACTCGAGAGTACAAGAGTAAAAATCCCTCTTCGTACCTCTTGTGACTCTGAGTTCGCCTATCTCTCGCATGAGGAGTACAACGAGGCTGTACAGGCTCAACTAGAGCATAATAAGAAGCAGAAGGAAGCTTTCCTCTCTGCCCAAGCCGCTCGAAGGCTTGCATCGGATTTTGTAGATGAAGATGCAGAAATAAGTGCAGATCCTATTCTTGCACAGAAGGCTGTTCTGAAGGTCTTCAACAAAAATGTAGAGATACAGACTGGAGAAGTAAATGCTGAGCTTGACTGGTGCAGAGATCGGTTACACCTCCGAAAGCATGGTGCTGCCATCTCAGGAATCCATCTTCGCCGATCTAGAGGCAAGAAAGGTAATCCTGGCAAAACCTGGATCACAGTCAAACGCTCTGGAGTAAAGGACGTAGAGCACACTCTGGACAAGTTAGATCGTTACAACTTGTCAGAGTGGAACGAAATCAGATCCCTGCTTCCCAAAGCCAACAAGAACTATCGGGCTGAAGTAGAAGAAGTCATTGAAGGACTTATTGCTCGCATCAGAAGGACAACTGAAATACCTGATGACCTGCTCCATCACTCTCCACTCCTATCTCAGCAGCCTGTTCGAAGATCTGCAGGCACCTCTACAAGAAGACCAACTCCTTGTCTTCCCAGAATGGTTGTTAAACCTCTGGACCTCTCGATGCTTGATCTTTCATTCCCTCCTGGAATCTCTCTATCTGAAGGACAAGTAATCAGAGAACCTGTTCATGGCATTTGTGTTAGCAATAACTTAATCCTACGCTTTCAACGCTTCAGTGAGCTACACATAGCGCCCTATGAACATCTTTTGACAGTTCTCTTCACTGCACAACAAGATAAGAAAAATCCAGACAACAAAGAGATCATCCGCACTGTCAGAGCTATACTTGATCACAGACTTGCCTTCAGCGACACTCCTGTTCCTGTTTGCGTCACGACTGAATACATTAGTGAAGAATCTGACAGTTAGATATTTTGTAATTTTTCTTTCAGTACTCCTATCATGTACTCTTGTATTTTCCTTACTCTTGTAACATTTAAATGAGATTAATGAGAATGCAATTCAGTGCATTGTACTTCATTCCATCATAGTACTGAAAAAGATCCCTCAAAACAGTAAATGGGACATGTACCTTTATGAGTTCTATTTCCTACTGTTTAGTTCTAGACTTAGATTTATTTCTAACTTTTCTAGTTTAAGACAATTACTCTGTTGTCTTATCATTATCATTTAGGGGAGATTGTTGATCCAGCTCTCCTAAGACCTGATGAAATGATAATGATCCTGAATCTTTACTTAGTGAATAGGTTTTTACTTCTGTTATAGCTTGAGGAATTATCACTGAGTCTGTTCAGTGTTATTCCATGTTACTTATGCTGTAACTTAACTTTATAGATTTCAGGATCAGGATCAGGAGACTAACGAGTCTGTTCTGCAGTCTACTGATCCTGTCCACTGAAGTGAAGACCTCCTCCTGAAGACATTAAGATCATACACAAAGAACCATCAGCGACGTCGAAGAAATAGCTGATGACAGGAACAGCATGCTCGTGATCTGAAGACGGAACTCAGTGATAGCAATCTGTTCACCATCGTATGACATCCTGAAGATTCATCAGGATACACGTGACCCTGAACTTCCTCAGTTTCAGGACTCGAGTCACTGATCAGTATCCTGATCCTGAAGGATTAGAATAATGTCTTAGTCTAATGCACAAAAGGATTATCCGCCTTTTCTGACACAATAGTACATAAGGGCAGTTACTTTACTGTTCCCTCCGTACTTATCAGACCATAAGGCAACTGTTTACAAACATCCTCTTTTGTACAACATGCAAAGAGTATTTTTTATAGTAAATAGTACAACAGACCACTCACATTGTGACACGTCACAATAGTAGGTCTGCATGCATTTAATGCATGGAGTATAAATAGGACGTGAAGAGATGTTCTCCATACTTCTTCTTCATCCTAAAATACTCAAGTCCTTTCTCTCTTATTCCCTCTATCTTCTTTCTTTATTCTCTTCTCACTTAGTGCATAGTGAAAGAACTTAGATTGTTTAGTTTAGACTAATTGTCTTTTCTATTTCCGCAACAATCTGTAAATTCATATTGTTTATAAAACAAGAATTTAAAAGTGAGAAAATTGTGTGATTATATTCAACCCCCCCCCTTCTATAATCCCAATCACTATCCTTACTTGAAGGTCACCTACTTGGGACCAACATATTTTAATACTTCCAAATTTCCATCATCAAATTATTGTTCCCATCACAACTCTAAAAGCCCAACAAACAAACCATTGGTTACATCATGATAAAAAAACTTAAGAAAATATGAAAGATAAAATAAAGAAACCTTTAAAATATTAATAAAAAAACGAATGCATACCCAGATTAGTTTTCTTGAAGAATAATTGAAAAACGTAAAAATAACCATTGATATTCACTCGTTGAAGTTTGTGGAGATTACATCATATGTTGTAGTACTTTCGAAAGTTCTTCGTTGAACTTTATTGTCATCAAAACTCTAAGAGTCCTGCAAAGAACATACCCTAGGAAAAAACTTAAGAAAAATATAAAAACAAAAGTTAAACGAACAAACTTTAAAATCTCAACAAAAATCGAAATGAATACATACCTGGATTAGTCTTCTTGAATAACTTTGAAAAAAAATAACAACAAAAAATAACAAACTCTAAAATCTCAAAAAATAATAAAAGAATAAAAGACAGAAAGAGCACATACCCAATTTGGTGTTCTTGATATAAACCTGAAAACCGATTTGTTAAAAAATAGTGATTTATGGAATGAAGAACACATCACATGATAGATATATAGAAGAAGAGATTTGGTAATAAACAACTCATAAGAAAGCAAAATGACGCATTGAAAAACAAATGAAAAGTTTTTTATGTTTCACCGACTTTTAAAAAAGAATACGTAACTGACTTTTACTTTTTTTGTACCATTCATGATTTTCACAATAGTTTTCTTGCAAATATTGTTCTTGAAGATTGATTGTTGGCAACAATCTTTAAATATGAAGATTTGGAGTTATGTAGCTTTAATGTAAAAGAAAATGGATGGTTGAATAGATGTATGGTTTGGAGTTACATTACTTAAATTAATATAGAAGAAGATAAATGGGTTAGAATTGAATGCAAATATTTAATGAAAAGTTGTTTAAAATATAAAAAAATCAAAATAATGAGAAAAATTGTAGACCCAAATCCAACTCTTAGAGAGTGCCACCTCATGACACCAACATCTTCCTTTTATATATATATATATATATATATATATATAGAGGTGATCTTATGCAACCCATGTATTTCTTGCAACCAATGCAACCCCATCATCCACCATTGATCTTAATCTTTAATTTTTTAATTATTATTAAATACTAAAGGGTATTTTCGGTATCACACTTACATTTAAGATGCAGAAATTTTCAATTAAATAATTGGGTTCCATTTTTTTAGGGATTTGATTTGCTAAGAATTAATGCAATTTTTTAGTAACGGCAATTTCCCATCCCAAATTATCTTGCATATCATTTTATCCACTAAAATACTCTTGCACCATCATCTTCTCATCGTTATTGTTGCTGCATCATTTTTCTTCTTCATTTTGGGTGTAATTGTAATACATGGACATCGATCCTACGTTGATTGAAGATGCGCCTGAAGAGGAATACGAGACGACTGATATGATGAATTTTAGTCAGACCGTTGTTGAAGGCGATCTGTTGGATGAATGCAATCATGACACAAACTTTGATGCATTTGATGCGCCGATTGGAAGAGTTGCTTCAAATGAAGAATTTTCTCCTGCAATGGTAGAAGAAGAAGGTTTGTTTTTTATTGTTACTGATTTGTTTTGTACATGAATCCTCTCAACACGTTGTAAGGATCAGTGGTATTTCATTTGTGAATTAACACGTTGTCATTGGTTTTTATTTTTTAGATGTTATAACACAGTTTCCTGTTGAAACACCTCGAGGATCGAAGGTTTGGTATCCAAACGTGGATGTCACATTGAAGCCTAAAATAGGCGACTATTACGAGTCTGTGAGTGTTGCTGAAGCAACGTATCGGAAATATGCTGAGCAGGCCGGATTTGATGTCCGCTTATCCAATAAAAAGATCAATAAACTAGGTGTCATCACGGGTAGATATTTTGTTTGTAGCAGGACCGGTAAACCTCCCGAAAAGTATTTTGATTCACTAGATGTAGTTCCTGGCGGTCGGAAACAACGAAATTCAAACATCAAGCGTACAGGTTGTCAAGCTTGCATGAAGATCCATTTTGTTAAAGAACGAGGTAGATATGAGATCTATAAATTCGTTGAGAAACACAATCATGAGTTATTTATTCCGGAAGAGATGATTTTTCTGCGGGCAAGAAGGCAACTCCAGTACGCCGACCACCGAGTTGTGATGCATGGATCTACTTCTAAGATTGGAATAACAAAAGCTCATCGGATGCGTAACGCACTTAAAGGTGGTACTGAATTTTCGAGTTGTACTGCAAGGGATTATCTAAACTTTAAGCGAGATATGATGAAACATGTTGGAAACAAAGATGCACAGATGCTAGTTAATAAGTTGGAAAATAGGCGCAAGGTATGCCCAGAATACTTTGTTGAGTATAAGCGCAAAGACAATGAATTGATTTCCATTTTTTGGGCCGACGAAACAGCACGATTGAATTATAAGATGTTTGGGGACGTTATTTCTTTTGACGCAACTTACCGTACGAACAAGTAAGAATTTATTACCTTTGTCTTAATGCTTATGTAATTTGATTAATGTATAACTTTTCTGCTTGTTTTAAATCATAGGCATGCAATGATTTTTGTGCCCTTTGTTGCTATTGACAACCATAAAAGCTCGGTTGTTGTTGGAGCTGCATTGATAAACGGTGAGAATATCCCGAATTATACATGGATTCTTCAGGCGTTTATGAAAGCCCATGGACGACAACCTCTTTTTGTCATCACCGACCAATGTCCTGCAATGAAACAGGCCATCCCAATGGTATTTACTGAGTCGAAGCACAGATTATGTATGTGGCACATAACTAATAAAATTCCAAAGAAGGTAAACAATATATAGTTCAATGTTTTTTTATTAATAATAACTAACTTTGGATTTCACTTATTGCTGTTGTTACAACATTGTAGATTAGTTCATATCTCGCACACAGTACTCCATTTAGATCTGATTTCAACAAGTTAGTGTGGAATGTTCACCTAGAGCCTGTGGTTTTTGAGAAGAAATGGAATGAGATGATTGATTCATATGGGTTGCAGGGAGATGGTTGGTTTGATGAAATGTATAGAATTAGGGAATCTTGGATACCGGCCTATTATAAGGATTGTCATATGTCTGGTTTAATGAAGACGACATCTAGATCAGAAAGCATCAATGCATTTTTCAATGTATTTGCAGAGTATGAAAATGATCTAACTGGTTTCATCACCGCATTTGACAATGCAATAGATGAACAACGGGGCAAACATGGATCACTTGAGGTTACTACCAAATGCTCTGCACCACGATTGGTGTCGCCTTGTGACATCGAGGCTCAAGCGGCCAAAGTGTACACGAGGAGGATTTTTTTTGATATTCAAAATGAACTTCGAAAGGCTGTATGGCGTTGTGGGTGGGGTACATGTGTGGAAGATGGTGAAACCAAAATTTACATGATAACACATAAGAACAAGAGGAAGGAAGTTAAGGCGACATATAAGGTAAAAATATTGTAAGTTATTTTATTATTTATGTTCTGTTTTTAGTCAGCCTATGGTGTTATTTGATAACAATGTTACATTCTTGTGTGCAGGTGGTGCAAATAAAAAAGGACAACACTATAGATTGCAGTTGCAATTTATTTGTTCGGATTGGAATTTTGTGTCGACATGCGCTGAAAGTTATGCTGAACGATGAATCAGATTGTATCCCAGAGAAGTATATTCTTCAGCGTTGGAGACGAGACCTAGTGCCAGTTCAGTGGTTGCCTCCTTCTATAAGATATGGAGAAGTTGATGTTGACAAACATAGACTGATGGGGAAGGCGTTTAACGTGTTCGAACACCAGGTTGCTCGAGTTAGGCAAAACAACGAAGCTTTATCTAATTTTGTTGATTATATGGAGAAGTGGGATTTTGCTAATGCAGTCGATGTTCCAACTCAGTCGCAGTCTGAGATGAAACAGGCTTCTTTTGAAGAGCATCTAGGAGTGGCCGTACCCGAAAATGCAGAAACACTACCTCCTACGGGAATTCGTAATAAAGGGTGTGGAACGAATTCGCGAATGAAGTCGTCCAAAGAAAGAGCTATCTCTAAGGGTAAGAAACTAAAAAGAAAGTGTAGGTTATGTTTGCAGGAAGGGACACATGATTCAAGGAATTGTCCAACCCGTGATGCTCGCAAGTGATTTCATATAGTTATCTTATGTTTTGATGCAACATTCTGTTACAAGTACACAATTTTAGATTTTGTTTCTATATGTTTGGGAACTAGAAACATTGCCTTTTGTTTCATGAATAAATTTTAGTGTTATTGCTATAACTTTTTAAAATATTGCTATAACTTTTAAATTGCATGGGATGAATGATTTTAATGCCAACCTGAAAACTTTAAAATATTCATCACACATGCAGTTGTACTTTTATAATACTAATTAGGGGCTGTATGTTTTGTTTTCCATTCGAGTGATTTTGCCATCTAATTATCCCAAAATTACATGTTACGCTATCCAAAAGACTTTGATTTTCAAAATAAACCACAAGTTCCTCTTGGCAAATACAAACGACAAGACATTGGTACAATGATTTTAATAGGGGTGTAATCGAGCCGAGTCGAGCCGATACGGTGCCAATCTTGAGCTCGACTCGATACCAAAAAGGTTGCCTAAACTCGACTCAAGCTCGACCGAGCTTTAATTTTCAAGCTCAAGCTCGACCCGACTCGACTAAAATCAAAATTTCAAATTTTCAAGCTACAATTACTAATCTCACTTATATACTAGGGGTTTTAATGTAATTTGGTTATATATTCAGGGTAAAATGGTAATATAGTATAAGCTCGATAAGGCTCGCGAGCCTCACGAACCCAGTATTTTGGAGCTTGAACTCGACTCGAAATACTACTCAAGTAGCTCGAGAGTTGTCTTGGCTCGATTACACCCCTAGTTTTTAATATAAAACATTAGCTACATTGATTAAACTATTACACATTAAATATATACAATGGCTAAACTTGTCAAAGTCAATCAATTTTCCTTAGGTTACGTTTGGGAAACTAGCTGACAAGCTAGCCGGTGATTGATAAAGTAGCTCGCAGATGTTAAGATAGGTTATCAATAAGTTATGTTTGGCAAATAAGCTAGATAGTAGCTGTAAGCTAACTTATAAGCTACTTTATGGTACATGTTTCAATTCTAACTATCTCTAATAAAGTTACTTCAAGTAGCGTTCAAGAAGCTACTTTATGGCGCATGTTTGGATGGATTAGCTTATAAGCTTATCTTATTTTTGCCAACCAAGGCGATAATATTGCTTATAATTATTAAAAGATTAAAAAAAGTTACAATCACGACAAAAAAAAAAGATTCATATAATATTCAAATCAATAGCTAATATCGTAATTAAAGTAAAAGATCCCAAAAGCTAGCTTATTAAAAAAGTAAAAGATCCCAAAAGCTAGCTTATTAAAAAAGTAAATGATCCCAAAATCTAGCTTATTAAAAAAGTGACGATCCCAAAAGTAGTCTAGTAAAAAAGGCTAACAAAACTCATCGATCCAACACCGATCCCTATTGAACAGAACGCTCACAGGCATAACCGAAGACTCCGTGTTACATGTGCTTGCTCCCTTATTTGTTTTCTGACGCTTTCATCAATTTCATGGTATTCGTCGACTTGCCCTCTCACGTAATGCTTTTGCTTGTTAAATTCAGATTGCATGAATTTTGTGGTGTACTTCATCCTCAAGACTTCAATTTGTGAGTCTTGCCTCTTGCCTTGTGGGACAAACCCTGTCTACCATGTTCGCAGGTCCCCCATGTAAGTCTCCATATGTCTCATCAAGAAGACTCCACTGTCATCAATGTTTTGATCTGTTTGCCACTGCATAACCAACCTTTCTGGACTATTTTCAGCAAAAAAACTCGCAGCTGCATGCCCTATTGATGTCAGATGTTTTATCATGCAACATTGCTGCAAAGTAAACAACTTTTACTACTCAACCTTATATGACAACGAAATATTATTCAACGACGGTGAGTGTATCAAATATTACCAATATGTCTGAAACCCCTTTGTACATCTTAATCAGGTCTTCTATGTAATTAACATGCCTACGATGGTTGTCTATTATGACAATGGATGGGGATTTGAGGTTGAAAACAACCAAGTAGAAATGATGGTCTTGCACCATTGGGAAGAAAGCCTGTAGATATATTAATTCGTTAATTTTATATTCAATTTCATAACATATTTTTATATGAAAAGCATCAACGAATGTAACGTACCAGATCAATGTCACGCATATTTACTACATCCCAGTTGTTTTTTGTGGATGACAGTAAACTCTTCCGGAACAAATTGTAGTGTGTTTTATGAGTGTATGGAGTCGAACGCAAGTTCACGTCATCCTGTAATTAAGACGATGGATGTTGCTAAATTGAATTTTTAAATATAGTGTTTTTCTACTATGATATTAAAATTACTTACCATAACTTCTAAACTGAAAAAGTATCTTCTTATTGACTCTCTGCTCCGCAATCGCTCCTCAAAGTTCATCAATGCACACCACGCTTCAATAACTTGTGAGTGTAGTTTAGTGGGTGATGCTAGGCTTTCCAATGCATGCCGTTCCATTTTGTTCCCAATTTTTGGTTCAAAAACAACCCCACTACAATGTTAACTTTGTTTTAGCATGCTTATTTCAAAAACAGAAAGAAAATTAAATAAGCTATAAATAACCACTTACTACTTCCCTTCAAAACCTGCAAGAGCCCATTCATGTATCCTCCTATCTTGATATGTGATGGTCATCTCCACACTCCTGTTGATAAATGGTGACCTTAAGTGGTCACCCAATCTCACTTCTCTTCGTGCTGGCCTATTAATCCTACCATTGTCACCTTTTATCTTGTGCTCTAAAAATCAAGGAGAAAAAAACATTAATGCAAATATGATATACAAATTAGCAATAAAAAATTTAATGCAAATCAGATTCACCATTATGTAATTTGATGCATTGATGATATACCAACTGGAAGATGTAATGCAACTCATATTCACCACTAAAGTATGTTTGGTTCATCAACTCATATCAACTGGTACATCCATGATATAGCAACTAAAACATGTAATGCAACTAACTTTCATCATCAACGATTTTGTTGGTGAATCTGTATTTCATGAATCATGTTACTTACTTTCCGGTGAATCACAAACCATTTTACCCCATGATCGTGGAGTTTCCATATTGTTGTCCTTTTGCATGTTCACTTGGGGTGTCTTTTGGGTTGGGCTTAATCCAAGATCAAATTTCGGAGGGCTTATATCCGAAAAGGTATTTTTTCTTCCTGATTTCGACCCAGGTCTCCACTCTTGTGCATCACTACCGTCATGTGTACGTGCGGAGGAAGAAAACTGCTGTAAATGAGGACCTACGTGTGCTATGCCACTCCACTCATGACTTCCTTGGTGCTGGCTAAGTACTATCTCCATTGATTTTGATCCTGTATTAGCCGAAACACCTTCATTTTGTTTTCCCCTTGATGCCTTGTGCTCTTGCTCGGACCAACTTCCTCTATTTAGAAAATTGTCCAAGTTATTTTTTAGGAAACCGAATGCGTCTTCAGATCTAAACTTAGATGCTGCAGTATCTATATCAGCATACAACTCCTCTTTCAATGCGTAAAAAGTACACAACTTGTCCTCTATGAGTTTAATGTAATCCTGTTATGGAGTTTAAGGATTAGATGTTGCTCCATTTAAAAAATATGTATATCAATACTAACAAGAAAGTTTTTTTGATAGAAATGTACCTTTGCGGTGGCTTCATGAGGCTTAGACGATGGACCTTCTTTATGTTGATCGCACGTTGGAACGCTTTTGTTGATTTCCCTAGTCAAGCTGATCATTTTCTTCAAAGGTTGTCTCCCGAATCCCCCATTGGCTATATCAAGTGATTGTCGAACCTTCAACATAGGATAAGTCCATTCACAAAGTGCTGACTTTTTATTAGGGACAACCAACGACGAGGATACAGTTTCCTCAACGTATAATAGCTGTCATGGTAAAATAAATATGATATTATTGTCATTTCAGTAAAAATAACAACATGTAATTGGGTAAACTTTAACTAAATGTAAAAATGTAACTCACAGTCAAATATGTCAATGGGCCTACGTAGAAGCAATTGCTATTTTCACTATTCCACAGCCTTTTGCTTACACGCACCCTTGTGTATATATATCTACACCAGTCGATCTTTGGTATCATTTCCTCGTTATGTATGCGTGCTAGGAATTTGAAATTACAAGACCCCATCGTGCAGCCCTCTGCCATTATGTTAACAAATAAAACCAAGAAATTCATTTTAAAATTGAACCCGGCATCGGTCGATTTCTGAATTGCATCTAAAAGGTCCGTTGGTCTGACTTTCTTATTACCAAACTGTCTCTTCCATTGATTCAGGATCCTCTTATCACTTTCTTCCTCATCCAATTCTAACAAATTTATTCCTCCAATTGGTAGACCGAGTAATTTATGTATGGACTCTACTGAAATTGGAATTACAGCCTCATGAACCTCCAAATGCATATCCTTAGTATTCAATGCATCAACCACATAGAAACCAAGCTTGTATGGAATGCCATTAACTGTCATTTCCAACAAAACACCCAAACCCATGTCCTGTACTGTTTCTTTCTGTGCAGTATTTAGTCCACATATTGCCTCGTATAACACCCTTGGTGATGTTCTTGTCCGCAAAGTTGGCAGCTTCTTTTCATTAGCATGGCTTGATTCGTCATCTAAAACTTCTACACCTAAGAGCATAATTAGTTAAATAAAATACTTTTTAAACTCGTAAAAAGTAACTTTATAAACAAAAAATATCAATAGTAATAACGTCTGCACCCTCATTTAAAAGTGGTTGTTTCTCATGTACTTGGTGCTTCTCTGATGCAATGCTGATTTTCTCTCGTTTCCTTGGCCTTGCAATATCTGTTACGTCCTCATTGGCGTTTCTAAAATGAGACTGAAACCCTGACATTTTACTTCCTCTGTTGGTATCTCCAATGTTACCTAATTTTATACATATTTAAGCAGTTGACCATAATTAGTTTTAAAAAAATGAATGTAACACATTCCGACAATTACTATCGTAATACCTGCCGGAAAATTTGTCGTACGATCTCCTGATTCAATCCATTTGCCTTTCACAGCTTTCAATCTCAGCTTTTCTAGCTTTGCTGACATTGTACAACCAATTATCGACTCATGGTCTGCATTTTATACACCAATTATTAACGTAATGATCGTCCTTATAGGGTGTTATTAAATCTATTCAACAACATTTCCACTTTCATTTTATATAACATAATGAACATAACTTCTTTTTAACTAAATTATTTTTGATTGAAACCCACTTCTCAATGTAAAAAATAGTTCACCAACCGGTAGCAATACTTCAAAAAATGAATAGCATTTCATCAAACACTTGGCGTGCATTGATGGCTATGAAATTGATGTCTTATAACCAAAAATTTAACAAAGACTTGTATTAATATGCAATATAATGAGTATCGATACTAACCGTTAACCTCCTTTTTCGGATTTGTGACAACCTTCACTGATGTTGAACCATGATTTTCCGGATTTCTGACAATCTTCACTGAAGATGAACCATCAATTTCTTGTATTGAAGCTTTACTATCAACAGGGGTTTCTGGCTCAATGTCTATTAGCACAGGATCGTCCGCCGTGTTTTTGAACTTGGACAATGAAGTTAACATCCTTATCCTCTCTGTTGGTCTCCTTACTGTTTCAATGTAATGCAGCCAAAATGAAATCACGAAAATTACTTTGAGGATATATATCAAAACCCCGAATAAAACAATGAATTCAAAAACGAAATCAAAAGATTTTAGATGTTGAAACACGAAAAAAAACATTGTTGAAATGCTAACACACCATATATGAAACCCTAAAACGCAATTGATGAACTTGAATATAAAGAAATCAGATGAATGAATTGCTTACCAGTAAATCGCTCGTTGAAAACAAAAATTCCTTGGGTGTATGTGTGCCATCGATGAACTAGATAAACAGTGAATTATCTCTTTTGATTTTTTACGTTACTCAATTGATTGATTTGGAGTGATTCACGGTATTGAGAAAATATAGACTTCCCTAAATTAACAGATCATAAGAATCCTTTTATCAGCTTCCAATACTACCCCTGGTTGGATTTCAAATGCATACCACATACCCTTATAAATGTCCTAATTTACAGTTTTACCAAAAAGGTTGCCATCATCCGTTGATTAATAAATTGACGGTTCAGATTTAGGTTGCATTGGTTGCAAGAAATGCATGAGTTGCATAATAACACTCCTCTATATATATATATATATATATATATATAATCATTCATAAATATATGTTAATTAATCATTTAATTCACTTCTTTATGTTACAACCATTCATTTTCCCTTATTTATTTTCATTAAGCATTCATTTTTCTTATTTAAGTACAAGTGATTTTTTTTGTTGAATATGTTATTGGTTTTTCATTTTTAGTCATACAACAACATACTTCTAATTCTCTTCTTCAAACACACTTTCTTTCACAAAAGGAGTGATCTAGGATATTGACATTTGTTTTTTTCTATTATCAAAGCTTCTTCATCATACGACAAAAAAAAAAACATTCTATATGTAAGTTTTTTATAAAACTACTCCTTTAATTCAAGTAGTTTTTCTTTTGTTTGTTGGATATCTTATTGCTCTTTTTTAATTTTTGTGTCATGCAACAACGTGTATCTTATTATTTTCTTCAAACACATTTTCTCTCACAAAAAAGAATTGATATAGGGTATGGACTTCATATGATCTTTATGTTGTTTTTTTTGCCATTGTTTTGACTTTATATGATCTTTATGTTTTTTTTTTTTTTGTAGTAAGTGACAAAAACAGGAACAAGCTCTAAAGATCGTCAAATGTGTGAAATAGCATCAATGTTTCATCACCATACTGCACAAAGAAAAGTTCTTCATGTATCTATTCCGGTCAACTACTTTAGATTCGGTATCTATTCGGTAATTTCATTACGTATTATTGACTTAACTCTCATTATTATATATTTTTTCTTAGGAGCATAGCCCATGATGCTAAAAAAATATGTGTATTATTTATTAGAATATTACATTGTTACTAGCAAATGTGTCGTAAATCTTCAATGGACGAATTGTGTTTAAAACTAGACCAAATTTCATTTATGAATATCTTTTTCACTTCATACAACTTAAGAGTTTCAACCATGGAACTATGTTATAATCTAATGAGATTTATACAATTGTCAACAATGTTACCACAAACAATTAATTTACAAAATGAAGTTGGTGAATCACCTCCACAAAAATGACAAAAATGATAATATTTGACAATGCTATGTAATTGGATTCAAATACCAAATGCATCAATCTAAATTTTGACTCAAATCGCAAAAAATAAAAAAACAATGAAAGAATTACTGTTAAAAAAAATATTGGAAGAAAAAAACTTTTCAGTTAAAAGAAAAATGGCATACTTGATATTTTTATAAAAAAATATAATAATGATAATGATAAATATAAACACTTTTTGTATCATATTTAACTATATATATTATTATTTTTTAATGAGGTTATAATTTAAAAATATTATAATATTTGTATCAATTTATTTTAAACGAATCTAAATGTGATATATAAATATTTAAACTATGTTTGTTATTATTTATTTTTTATTACACATGTAACATATTCCAAAACTCTATTAATTGAATAGGCGTAAGACTAATATTTATTTAAAATAGAGTATTGTATAAACTTGCACATATTATATATATATATATATAATTTATATAAATTGCAATAGATTGTTAAATTACTAAAAAAACATCTCACTTTAATGAAATATAATTTTTATATGGACATAGAGAAGTGTTTAACATATTAAACATTTTTAAAAATCAAAATATGAAGAAAAGATAGAATAAGAGAGTCTAAGTATACGACGAAAATGTCATGCTATCTATTTAAAACATCTCTTATATATATATATATATATATATCGGATTCAGATCATATAAGATCATATTGTTTTTGGAGATCAATGAGACCTATTTAAATAACATAGAATTTCCACAGTAAAACATTGTGAAGGTAAATGTGGCATTATTTTTTCAGACAAGGTTCGAAATAATTTGTCTTTACAAAGGTGAAGTTTTAATGAAAATAAGTTTGATATTTGTTTTACATAAGTTTAATGAAGTTTTTGACAAGATTGTTCCTTCAACCATTGAACCGGTAAATCCAATTGTATTCATATCATTACTACATATACATTTGTCATCATTTACATTAAATATTTTCAATTATATTATTTTTATTTACCGTTTAATCTCCCTTGCATCTTTTGATACTTATTATTTATTTCATAACTATCACTAACCCTGTGGCCTATACAATTTCAATTTCAATAAAAAGTGAAAAACTATTCATTAAAATTCTTTACAAATTCATAGTTGCCATGTAATTTTTCTGTTTATGAAATTATATTTGATAAAAATCACTTCCTACATATTAGAATTTTGTATGCAGGATAAAATTGAAGAATTGCTATCATGAAACGACTAATTTGGTTAGAGATGTACTTCAATGAGTAGATTATATCACCTATTATGTTTGGTTCTACTTTAGATATTGAACTTTACCTTGAAGACTTCATCACTTCTCATGTTTTTTAAATGAATCATAGTACTTAATACCATCTTTATTTATCATGGACACGTCTATATTATATTTCATTCAATACATCCAATGTGTCAGACTCTAGAACATGTAATTCATACCACAAAAAAGTTATATTTTCACACATTCTACTTCATTATGTAATTTCCATCATCAGATTTTATTACCGTGCATCGCGCGATTCACACCTAGTTTTCGTTTAAATGTAAAATCTTGATAACACCGATCTCATAAAATTTGGTCTCCAAGTCTGTATGTATATATGTATTATCATAAATAAATTTGTTCTAAAAGTATATTTTTGTCGTTTTGTTGGTTGGTTGTATAAAGATTCTACAATTGTATTTTAAGGTTCAAGTTTCAGTTTTGGAGATGTCTTTTGTAACATGCAATTGTTAATGATAGATATGGAATTAATCATTTTTTGGTTTGAAGTTTTAGTAATATTCTTT
Source organism: Centaurea solstitialis (assembly GCA_030169165.1). Taxonomy (NCBI): domain Eukaryota; kingdom Viridiplantae; phylum Streptophyta; class Magnoliopsida; order Asterales; family Asteraceae; genus Centaurea; species Centaurea solstitialis. The sequence continues at coordinate 28,457,998 of CM058040.1, forward strand.
ATTGAAAAATGTAAAATCCAATATTTAGATTTTAATCAAGACAAAGATTCGATCATTTATAATTATAAATTGAACAAATCTCTATTTAAAATTTGAATTGGGTTTCTCTCTCTATATACATAGGCAAGGAATATTTTAGACAAAAGTGAAAAGGGAGAACGCTATTAATTGGATCTTATTTAACCTTTTAATCACTTTTAACCCTTGGGCACCCATTAATTGTGATTTAAAATGGAATTGAGAGTGTACATCTTATTAGTGTTGATCTTAAACTATGATTAATTTAAAAGTAGAGAAAGAAAACGTGTGATTTTATACTAACGGAAAAAAGTAGACTTTGACGACTTGCCACCAACTTAAAGCCACAAGCAAAGTTGTGCGAATCACATACGATTTTATATATTGACAAAGTTATCTTAAATAATTAGTTTTCTTATATGAACCCACCTCTATATTGGATTCTAGTGAAAAGTAGTTATCAACCTTTGGATAAGAAAATTGATGCACATTAAAAGGATGAGATGTATCAATCAATTTCCTCTCTCTCTCTCTCTCTCTCTCTCTCTCTCTCTAATATATATATATATATAGGGAGGTTCATACAAGAACAACTCAATTTGCAAGAACAAAGGAACCAAGGAAATCACATGTGATTTTGTGCTGCGATGGAAAAAGCGTGTGTAGGCCACGCTCCGACAAGGCGAGTGGGTGAGCCGCGAGTGGGCGTCCATGCACAAAATCACATGTGATTTTGTTGGTTCCTTCATTCTTGCAATTTGGTTTTGTTCTTGTTTGAATTTATTATATATATATATATATATATAGAGAGAGAGAGAGAGAGAGAGAGAGGCATAATCAAATACACACCATCTTATTGTTGCACACTTGCAAACCAATCCTAGCCCTTCAAAGTTTAATCCAACGGTGCAAAGGATAAGGGAGTTAACTGGCAAGGTTTATAAATTACATACCTAATGTGTAAAACATGCAAACCTCTCAAGGGTATTACGGTCAAAAGGTAATGCAAATTAGAATTAGTAAAAAATAAATTTTCCCTATTTTGTCGCCTACTAGTCCTATCCAGGTTTTGAATTTTTTTTAAATGGGTTTTAAGCTGATTTGATAAACACAATTTTAGTTTCTTGATTAAATTTTATATATTAGGTAAGTCAATTTCATCTCCACTTGTGTATCTCGATTCATATTTCTATGAACAAAAACCTTCAATGAAAACATTAAACAAAAACCATTCGATTCGAATCAGAAATTATAGATGCATAAACAATTCGATTTGCAACCGAAATTCGAGAGGCAGAAGTGAAGAAATTAGAAATGAGATGCAGGAACATAATGCAGAAATTCGAGATGCAAAAACGAAATGCAGGAACATAATTCAGAAATTCGAGATGCAGAAATTCGAAAGGCAGAAACGAGTTGCAGAAATTCGAGATGCAGAAATTTGAATCATAAATTTGAGATGCAGAAATGAAGAAATTAGAACCGGGATGCAAAAATGTGATAATATCCGAGATGCAGAAATGATTGGATAAATAGCTTACGAAAAGAAAACATTTGATTAGAAACTAGAAATTTGAAATTGTTATTTAGTTTGAATGTTTGATTGCACAAATTTAGGAACTCATTTAAATGAAAAAATCAGTTACAAAAATTAAAATATAAATAAATTAAGGAGAAAATAAGAAATTACCTAGTTACCCTTATTCAATAAAAATGAATTTAAAAAATCTAATAAATAATGAAGGGTTAAGATTGGTGTGTAAGTGTCTATGAATTGATAAGTGTGTATTTGATTTTTCATATATATATATATATATGTTAGAGAGAGAGAGAGAGGGAGGTTCAAATGTAAACTCTATATTTCGTGTAAACTATGTAAACCCATCGTGGCCCTTAATCAAAAAAATCAAAGGAGGATATGGATTCATAGAAAATATGGAAATGTGAAATATATGGTAAGTCAATGATTATGGAAATATGAAAATGTGAAATATGGAAACGTTTTTGAAAATCAATGGTGTGGATTGGTTTACATAGTTTACACGAAATATAGAGTTTACATTTGAACCTCCCTCTCTCTCTCTCTCTTCTATATATATATATATATATATAATAGTATTAGGTTCAAATGAGAAGTGCTAAAAAAATGTGAAGTAGAGAAATGATCTCTACCACTCATCCAGTCAATAAATGCGGCTTTGACCGGGTCCCCTCCTTTAATAATCTCTACCCTCCCATGAATTGCGTCAATCCCACGTGATTGCGTCCACCGTAACCGGTCAAAGCCACCTTTATTGACTGAATGAGTGGTGATCACTTCTCTACTTCGTATTTTTTTAACACTTCCCATTTGAACATTTCTCTCTCTCTCTCTTCTCTATATATATATATATATATATAGTGTATGAAAATATTGGCCTATTGGGTTACTTTTCATACAAAAACAAAAGAAATAGGCAAAAAGACTAAAATCACCGATATAATAGACGAGCTAACAAAGGCGTTAATCAGAATGAACATAGCCAACACAAATCAAATACCACCACAGCCAAATCCACAATAAGCATATATCACAAAGATCATAGCTAAGAAGTATCAAAATATAGGAACCAAATCTACAATTTACTCATTAATTTACAAATCGATAAAAACGAATGTTAGACTTTTAAATATAATTCAAAATAAAAAGTATTGTATCTTTGTTAACGAAAGTATATAATTTTTGTTAAACAGTAGTCGTTTCCCGTATAAATAATGAGTATATGTTCTCCTCGAGTTCTATTCCTTCAATTGAATTTATATAACATTAAAAAAATAAAACTGTCATAATAAACCACTTTATAAAATCGGCTATCTAAAGACATTATAATAAGTTTATAACATGTTTTGTAACGTTATAACAATTTCTTTTTTTTTGGAAGGGTGTCTGGGACTTAGCCCGACAAATCCCCGGCAATTTTGGGGCTAAACTTGGCCCCACTTAAATGTCCCCAGATATGCCCACGGAAAGGCTCGAACCCGGTTAGGACGCTATGAACCCCCGAACGATAACCAATCCGCCACAACACTGGAAGACTTGCAGCAAGTTTTTTATGTGACTTTCATAAACAAATAAAAACATTGTATTAGCAAACTACCTTTGAAGAAAATGTTGTTTTATAAATGATTGGCCATGTCCTCAAAATACTTTGCCAAACCTATAAAGGTAATGTATGATTGACAAATATGTCAAAACAATCTCATTCAAGACTTGAAGTTGGACTCCAATAAATCTGCCATTTGACCTTTACACTTTCCAGGTTCCAGCTGTTCAATAGTCAAACTCTTACAACCATTATTTCATCAATAATTCTACTACTTTTCCAATATATATCCACACAACCACAATATCACTTTCAACTGGATACAGACACACTTGTACACATCTTCTATAATATTCCCAACTAAAACCACCCTCTTCCAAGGATATCATCTCACACGTCTATCAGTGTTGTGGTGGAGTGGATAACGCTTGGGGTTCATAGCGTCTAACCCGGGTTTGAATCCCTCCATGCGCAACCTGTGGACATTTATAAAGGGCATGCTTTAGCCCTGATCCTGCCGGGAATTAGTTGGGCCATAGGCTCGAACACCCTTCCAAAAAAAATCATCTCACACCACAAACAACCTGTTCCACCACACCATATTCTAGGTCACACATTTTCACTTTTACAATCATAAGCTCCAAATGAAAACCCCAAAAGTAAACCAAACAAGCTTCAGTATATCATATTGAAAAATGGGGTCAAGATATGACCTCCACTTCAAAGAGTAAACCCATTGTTTTCATAAAACAGGAACTTCAAAAACTACAAAAATTAACTCCATGAATACCACACAGCAGAAATCAACTTCTAACAAAATATTCTCCCTTAAAGTTTCAGCCAAAATTATATATATCATCAGTCTCTTCTAAACAACACTAGGGTGAGTCATGAATACTCTTATTAGATCATTTACTTAACTACATATTCATATAACTCCGATTTCAAGAAATCGAGATAATGATGGCCACATGAATACCAATAATCAGGCAAATCATACCTTCCGATGATGATGATGATGATGACGATGACTATGCCGGTACCCAACATGAACTAGCATATAATATCCTTCCCTTCCATCCCTGCAATATCCATTTCCCATCTTCATCAAACACGAAATCTTTATGATACCCTCCTCTTACTTTACATCTCAATTTCGAAACAATCTCCTGGTTCAACGGTTTCATCTTGAATCCAGCCCTCGAGATTCGAACCTGCCATTGCTTGTAGGTTTCCGGCCTCTCCACCCGCTCAGCACCTTCGCACGCTATCACGTTCATGGCTTCATGCCCATAAAACTCTTTCTCGAAATTCATTCTGTGCTCGTTCTCACGCTCGATAGTGGCATCGAACATATCGAACAAAGTGGAGTAGTGGAAAAGGGTCTCCCTGAATCGAGTCACGAAGAACGGAGCACTATAGCACCCGTTAACGACTCCAGGAACGAATATATCCGGCCTCATATCCCTAATCAGCTTCAGAACTTTATCTCTCGGACTCTCTACCACGACCGTTTCATCGAGCAAGTTCTTGAATCGGATCACAGTGTTCACCGCTAAACACTCGTTTCTTTGGAGCTTCAGGTCTTCGATTTTGATCGTTTCCCAATGTTGACTTGCTATGGCGTTGTACTCGAATGAGACTTTAAACCGCTCACAATAATTGGCTAAACGACGTCCTGTTTCCTCTAACCGTTCAGCCGGCCGAAACCCGGGTTGCGGGTACTCTATTCCGGTAATCCTCAATTTTGGAGCCCCACCAGGTCTCTCGGAAAGATGCTTAATCAGGATGGGCCATTGAAACCCGTAAGCAATACCAAAGTCGATTATATGAAGAGTTGACGAATTCGAAGCTGCTTCGTATATCATTTTGTTGGCAAAGAACATGGCGACTTTCTTGAAAGGGCAAGCCGAAAGATACACCTGATACGCTTGCAGCTTCTCGGCAGCCGAGATCTTGAAGCAGGTATTTGCTGCATAAAGCTGAGACCCGGTTCCAGCCAAGCGAGCTTCTAAACCGATAGCGAATATATGAGCTAGCCTCTGTGAAGCATCGCCGGAAGGAGAAGCATGCTGTCTTATCTGGTTCAGCTGTTCGTTTGCAGTCCTGCGGTCACCAGCAGCGACTGATTGGGCACAGCTGAGTAACAGGGAGCTAATGTCTACAGCTTCGTTGGTCTTTTTTCTCTGAGCGTTTCGGCCGTTATTAGAGCCACCCACTAGTCCGTTTTGTTTGTTGTCTACGGGAATATGTGTTTTTTCGAAACAAGATACGGGTTTGCAACTAGCATCGGCACCAAGAAGTACTCTATCAAACATCTCAGACAATTCATCTTCTTCCACATAAACAGCAGACTGCTTGCTACTTCTTTCTTCCGGATAATCGTTATCCTCCAACTGATAATGCTTCCTTCCCCTAACCCCATTCGACGGCTTTTCTTTCTCGACCTTCTCCACCTTCACCACAACCTCACGAGGAGCATCTCTTGAAGCTGATGGTAAGTCGTAATTATCCAAATCAATCACCAGAGGTTTACTAGTAGGAAGGAATTTACTAGCTTCCTCCATCCCTTTGTTGAACTGCCTAATGGACTCACTATCGGTGAATATATTCTGGGTAACGTGTGTGCTTAGCATTTCGTCCAGTGTTCCACCGACATCATTGGAGCCAAAGGACCACAATGGAGGGTACTCAAAGGACTGAGTTTTTGCAACGGGCGATAACGAATCAAATGTGTAACTACCGGGCCAATCGGGATGAGTGGAGTTGCTATTACTTGTGCTGCTGTTTGTACTATGCTCACCCGAACTCCCGAAAACATTCTCTTCCGAGTTTTCAACATTTGGGCTTAATACAAGAGGCGGGTGAGAAGGTGGGGGGTACGTTTCACCAAGGACTTCGTACAACGATCGCTCAGTGGCTTGTAGATCCAAAGGGTCACAAAACAAACTCTGTATCCCCTCCTCATCCTCTTCCACAAGAATCTGGTCTATAAACTTAAACACATAATCATTGAAATCATCAGGAGATTCCACTTGTGCAGGCATGCCCGGGTTAACATCTAAAGAACCGAAGTTCGGATCCGGTGCAGGGTAAGGCTGCTCCAAAAAACTGAGATCTAAATGTTCATCTTTGAACTTGTATCCATTGGTAAGGCCTGGATTCTGATCGAATATGGGCAAGATATCCTCATCATACAAAGTGAAACCATTAGCGTGATCCGAGAATTGATTTTTTCGCGGCTCCATGACCATATAACGCTTTAATCTCACCGGAAAAATTAATTAAAACCGAGCTTTAACATGAAGGCACTGGAATTACCAGTATGCAGAAATCCGAACTCCGCATACACGATACAAACAAAACGAACCAAATCTTATGAAAAGCTTCCAACTAAAGCCTACACAAAAAACAAATCGAAAATAAAAAAGAAACTTAAGCAATGCAAGTCACAACTTCAATTAAGCTAATACTTTTGAATCACAGAAATTAGATTTAATCAGTTCAACAGTATGTATAACATTGCCATGATCTAACAGCTCCAATAAAAGATCTAATCACACTCATTAGAACACGTGAAATCTCAAAACATTAATAGTTATAAACATCATATAATAGATCAAAAGAAAAAAAGATCTAACATCTAGGTTATCACATAATTCCAAAAAACAAAACACAAAATAACAGATCAATCAATATCGTCATATACAATCAACAACACACAAAACCCTAATTCAAAACAATCAACAAAATCAAAAAAAAATCATACATACAAGAACTGGAAGTACAAAAGGATAACAAATCAACACAATCACAAATCTAAAAACCTAAAATCAAAAATTGCATACCTGAATACCTCCAATCCAAGTGATGGATTAGAAAGGGGCTTAATTTAGGGTTTGTAAGATTGAAGATTAAAAAAGTGAAATTGAAGTGAGATTTGTGTACTATAAAGGGGGAATTTACAAAAGGAAGGCTCTAGGAAGTGAAGGTGCTGGCTATGGCGGCCATTTGTAGGCGGTGTGAACACACACAGTGAGTGTGTGTTTGTGTGGGTTGGAATTTACCGGCAAACACCGTTTAAAAAAATGAAAACTTTTTCTTTTCTTCTGTTACTTTCAAACCACACATATGCAACTTTGTTTTGGATTAAATATATATATATATATAAAAAATCTTGATAGATATTAGTTGAATCTAGAATTCTAGATAACAAAATACATAAACAATATAACAAATTTTGTTTTTATCTTTTATTCGGAACACTGTATTTTTATAAAGGCGGTGGCATTGAACCAACGAAGTATTACCATGAACCCATACGCATGCATGTCTCTTTGACGGTATCGGGCATCCATGGTCAACCATTAATCTGTCGTTGTCCCGGCCTAACTTACGCTGGATTTAGAGCCCAACCATGGTCTTTGACTAGGCTGCCCTGGGTTGGGGAGCAGTCCAGTCAAATATTGGACCAGCCCAAAGAGACTACTTTTAATTCGAACCCGAATAGACTGAGATACTATCCATGTTGATATGGATTATGTGAAATGTATTGATTTTGATATGGCGTGTTTTTATGTGGACACCTACATTAATAGTTATAAAAGTTGATTAGACCATGTGATTCCAACCTAGCCATCCGCCCAACCATCCCATTTGTAAAAGAAAAAAACAAAAAGAATTCTTTTAAACAAAATCAACATCCAACAGCTTGCCTAATTCGAGCGTGATTGTGAACCAGTTGGGTCGAACTAACTGTGAGACTAGCCTGCCGATGATGGTGTGCATCAACCTGTTGGTCGGACCAGCACTAATGCGGCACTTACCAACGAGATGGATGCGGGCAACCTTATATGTTAATTTTTGTAATAAATATATGAAGGATCAAAGTTTATTCCAGTGATTATGAAAAAGAAAATATCATCATATCGGATAGGAACTAAAATACTTGTTATATGTAAAAAAAATTATGATAAAATGCTTTTAAGTGCAACAAATTCTCCATTTTGAAAATAACAACATTACTTATATAATAAAAAAATCATTTCTCTCTCATGGTAATCATTTTTGGAGAGTTATCCAAATATGGAAAAAAAAACCTTCTCTCCAACTTTCTCCATTTTGGAGTTAAGTTTCCGAAGCCGTTGGAGCACCAAATTAACCCAAAATCTTCATCCCCCCCCCCCCCTCCTCCCCTTTTCCCCATTTTGGGGATGTTGTTGGGGATGCTCTAATAGTTAATATTAATAAGGGTTTAATTGGAAAAAAACTACAAAAAACTTTGAGTAGCGTTTTAATTAACTACTTACGGTCCATCTAAACAGGTATTAGTTTATGAGCCAAGTTATTTTTAGCAAACATGTCCTTAATCTATTTCACTTAATCAAAACTTTTATTAATAGGTTTCTCATTAATACAATATATTTTCACTTTATATTATTCTAAAGGGAAAATTTCATCTATGTCCTTAAAAACTTGGGATATTACGCATATATCCTTGTAAACTTCAATATTACGTCTATGTCCTTCTAAACTTCAATAACTCTCACATATATCCTTCTCCTTTATTAATTATCTTTTAAACATTTTAAAATAAAAACAAATATACTTAAATTCAATTTAATTTGTAAATGACCTAACTACCCTTCCTATTTCTTTCCCAATAACAAAATTGATTTATCAAATCCCCTCTAAATCGAAGGTCCTCTTCCACAGGCCAAAATGCCTTTTTGCTATCTTATCAAAAGGCAAGTTTGATTCCCATTTTGTTTGTATGCATACTACATAGTTTGTTTTCAAGCTTGCAAAAAGTCTCCATGTTTGTAAAGCATTTAATGGCAACTGAAAATACCCTTTGTTTTTCCCTTTGAATGTAAGCAGCAGCAAATCTTGTTTCCCCTTTATGATAATCTATTCCTTTGTTTTTCCCTTTGAATGGTGGTTGTATTTTAGTGGGATAGATACTTATTTGGTTCTTATTACAAATCCATTCAACCCTCAATCCATAGAAATCAGATTACAAATCATTCCATATTTGAATCGTTCCATATTATTACAAATTTGGAATCGTTCCAAATTGTTTAATATTTAGAATCTGCAAATTGATTTTGGAAATCTGGAAATAGTTCGAAATCATTCCATATTAGAATTTGGAAATTGATTTTGGAAATCGTTCGAAATCATTCCATATTAGAATTTGGAAATCTATTACAAATTTAGAATCTGGAAATCTGATTTTGGGAATTAGAATTTGGAAATTGATTTTGGAAATCAAATCTGGAAATCAAACAACGATTTTGGGGATATCGATTTTGGCATGTGGAAGAGGACGTTCGATTTAGAGAGGATTTGATAAATCAATTTTGTTATTTGGAAAGAAAATAGGAAGGGTAGTTAGGTCATTTACAAATTAAATTGAATTTAAGGATAATTTTTTTTATTTTAAAATGTTTAAAAAATAATTAAATAAAGGAGAATGATATATGTGAGAGTTATTGAAGTTTAGAAGGACATAGACGTAATATTGAAGTTTACAAGGATATATGCGTAATATCCCAAGTTTTTAAGGACATAGATGAAATTTTCCCTATTCTAAACGGTCGGGAACATAAGGAATTTTATCCACAGTTAAAAAAATGTTATCTTTAAGTACCAAACAAATAAAAATAAAATTTAACCTTTAGCAATTATTGATGGCCTCATTTTATTATTACCATGATTAAATAGATACGTATGTCACAATGTATTATATATAAGAAAAGAAATATATAATTGTTACTTGGCCGATGAAACCTTAACTAAGGTAGTGGACAAGCAATTTTAATTTTTTTTTTTTAAATTATGAATAATTAAAATAATTGTTAAGATAAAGATCGTTACGTTTCAATAATAGAAAAGCTTAGCCTACATCACCATGAAGAAATATCGGATTGTCGTATTTTATTTAATTGTAAGATGTTTGAAAAATCCATGTCTTTCTAAACTAGTTGGACTTTCTATTTAGTAATAAATGCTCATGGACTTGGAATAAGTAATATTGACTAATCTAATTAGGACGGATAATGATTGGATATCCAATTGTAATTGGATCAGATTAAAATTTTGAACATTTCATTTGAATCGTTCGATTCTTGGACGATAATCTAGGATAGACCGAACTGATCTAATTATGCATTTAATCATCATTCAATTACCCATTTGATTAATAATTTTTTAGAACAAAATTAAGAGATAATTTGATATTAATATATACAATATAATAAAACAGTTAATCATTCATTAGATTTCAGATGAATTCAATCTGATTGTGTTGGGTTTTCGTGGGTATCCTCGGATCAAACTGACTCGAGGATCAACTTAGATCTAACGAACCTTACTGGTTTGATAGATCTCATAGGTTTAAAATCAAACTGATCAAACCTACGTGATCAAAAACACACTGTTTCGATCTTTACATGCGCAAGCGATAAAAGCTATAAACCCTTAAAAGCCTATTGATCTTTAATCGTTTCTAGTTTAATCCTAATGGTTCAAGTTCAGATCAATTTACCTGGACTGCTTGAGATTTAATCCACCGGTGATTGACCAACGAACGTTCTTCTAGTTGAACCGAATGAAACCCGAACACTTGAAAAACCAAATTGGCGTTCCGAGTGGGATAGAAGGTGGCGCCGGCTGGGAGAGAGGGAGAGAGAGAGAGAACTGGAAACTGATTTGTGTTTTCTGAAAAGCTTAATTATTCCTTAACCTATAAGCCTTATTTATATGGGAAGAAAACACAGTTTGAAAGGAATTCAGTTTCCATATTATAATTATCTCAAATCCTTTCCTTTTATTAACTGGAAAAGAATTTGCATATGATAATTAATATATATATATATTTATCTAATATATATATCACTTTATTAATTAACTATTATATATTTATTTTATCAAATAAATATACAATCTCCTAATTAATTAATAACCCTCCAACTTTGATAATTCTTACTGAAATTATCCAATTGATTTATAATACACTATTATAAGTCTTAATTCTCCATTTCAGGGTTTCATTTAATTTGTTCGACTTATAGGTCCTCACAGGTGTGACCCTCAAGTGTCTTGTAACATTGGATGTATAATCACTTGGTTTGTCAACTCTGCACATAATTCCTAACAGACTCCCACTTGTGCAAGTTGGCAATACCGCCTTTGATTACACGGACCTAAGGAGGCCCCTAGACAGGCACTTAGGCTGACCAGGTTACAAGAACTCTTATACCCAGACTGGTGATATAAACATTCCGTAAGGAAATAGTATCTATGAAGCTACTGTTCATTGATTGGGTATATCTTGGCTTTTCCCTTTGCATCGCGATATTTCATCTGTGAGTATGAGCTTGGAAAGTGTCAACTCTAAATACTCAAGATTCTGTTTTCTTGATTATCTGACTTTTACTGATAGGTAAACGACAAAGAACTAATCAGTTCGTTTGGGCATGGCCATGCACTTCATCAGTATGCTTAGTCAGTCAAGATGGGCCCAGAAATATCTCTCTTCTGAGAAGAGGTGCAAATCCCATCTTGCATATCTACCTTTAACACCACGGCTTCCGCTGAATCTAGTTACGCCCTTTATAGCCACCCTGTTACGGCGTAGCGGTTGAGTGTACTAAGTATTCAGTAGTCCTCATGATATCAAATCAGATACCTCAGGTGATAGGGACAACCACTGTGAGATTTACTTATGACTGATTCCAAGAAGTAATCTCAACCGCGGATCACGTCCGATATTTGCTACTCTATCAAATATCTGTGCAACTTTTAGTCTACAACACTTGTAGCTGTTATTCAGCAACTGATCATAACTACCTAAAAGTTCACAATGACTTTAACTCTTTATCATGCTCCCACAATGATAAGTTGTCACGGACAGATTTTGAATGAAAACTGGAAACTAGTTTCATTCCTGGATTTATTAAAACATGCAAAATGTGAAAGTAATAAAGAAATCAATTTTGTATAGTCCACATTACACGCTGTAATAATAACAAAATCAAATATCTTTTCTTTAATAACTTTCATAACATCTATTTAACGTTTGTTAGATACTGGTCTAAAATGAAGTATCACCTATCTTCAGTTTAAACCCTTTGATTAAAGTTTACCAATCTAATCAAAGTGATAACCAAATAATACAAGTCGATCTACTTGTATCTGCTATTTATTGTTTTTGCAAACACCTTTTAAAACAATAACTAGACTTTTATCATATTCCATGAACTAGGAGACCTGGACTAACTTCCAGTTCCTGAATATGTGAGACTGCAACTTTCCTTAGCTGTTGTGTAGATGAATGATTTCTACCTGAAATCAGATTCCATTTGCAATACTGGCAAATCTACTGGAATCCTATATTTTAATCCAACACTTTAATTATTGATTTTAAAGTCAGTCACGACCTATGTTTCAAGGGTCTTGAAACTTTTATCCTTTTGACTAAAAAGGGTAAATTGTATCTTATGAATTCTTATCCTATCTGGATTTATGAATTCCGAGATATATCAATAATTGTATCTTTTATTCTTTTATCTCAGACTAGATAGAGAATAAATTGGGCTCCCACTTACTTATATAAAAACTAACTATTACTCAAAATCTACTATTGACTTAGTCAAAATTTGATTAGTCAATTCTAATTTTAAGTAATGAACTTTGAGAATTTCCTTTTTATGAAACTTAACTGGATTTGGTCAAATCCTAATTCCAGATCTTGGAATCTTTCTAGTTTCATAAATACTGTTATTAACGCTATCTGAGTTAATATCCTAAATTCTCTTTTTAGAACATTTGAATAATAAAACTTAATCAAACTTGATTAGTTAATTCTGAGAATTTCTTTTATAAAACTCAACTGGATTTGGTCAAATCCTAATTCCAGAACTTGGAATCTTTCTAGTTTTATAAATACTGGTATTAACGCTATCTGAGTTAATATCCTAAATTCTCCTTTTTAAAATTTGATCACAAAACAATTATTCATAAATGTCTTATTCTTAAAACACATTCCTATAGAATTTCGTGTGTTTTTGATAGTTTTTATACAAATTACTTCAATTGCCTTTTAAAGTAATTATAACAGGCAATAACTAGGATCATATAGATTTAAGAATACTAAGCACAATCAGATATTTCAATGTCAAGACAACAACTTTTGAAAATAAAACCATGAAATTATAAATATAATCATCCAAAAACTGTTTAAAACATAAATCCCCAAAAACAACTGTTTTAAAACTATAAATTCAAAATGTCTTGACTTAAATCATCTTGTACTTAAGATCCTCAGCAACTCCTGGGCACTTCACTTCACTTCTGACCTCCTGCAATAATCATTTGCTCTAGGTATCAGAAGTGACAAAAATAAAGCAATCATAAATTTCTGAGGTTTTATATACCTGCTTCATGACGCTTAGGGCAATTTTGCCTCCAGTGACCGATCTCATTGCATATGAAGCAGCGATTCTCGGTCCTAGCTTTATTTGCCTTAACCTTCTTGCCCTTGCCCTTGCCTTTGCCTTTCTTGGGTGCACTCTGGATGGCCTGGACTGGTCCTTTTCCTTTACTGGTGCTAGCATGCCCATTCTTCTTTTTCACCCCTCCGTCTTTCACCATCAAGACATCCTTGGTCTTGTTCTTGTTCCCCATATTCAGTTCAGCTGTCTTAAGCATGGAGTGCAATTCTGCTATTGTTTTCTCCATGTTATTCATATTGTAATTGACTACAAAGGGCCTGTAGTCTTCTGACTGAATTGAGTATGGTGTATGTTGCCAGCTGCAACGGAACAGGATGACCTAGCCTCTCCAGATGATCTAAGTGTCGTTTCATTTTCATGACATGGTCACTTACTGATGTCCCTTTTACCATCTTGCACTCATTAAATGCTTTGGTGGCATCGTAGCGTTCTGTACGAGCCTGGGTCTGGAACATGTCCCTCAGCTGGCGGATCATGTCATAAGCATTTGTATTTATGAGCCCTGCTTGCAGATCTGGGCTCATAGTTGCAAGCATCAGACAGGCGACATCAAGAAGATCATCCGAGTGCTTCTTGTGGGCATTTCTGGCAGCAGCCGGAGCATTTGCCGGAGGTGCCTCCCCAAGAGGCTCTTCAAGAACATACCATTTTCTCTCATGTCTGAGCACAATCATCAGATTGCGCTCCCAGTCGAGAAAGTTAGAGCCGGTCAGTTTATCCTTCTCTAGGATAGATCGGAGGGAAAGATTGTTAGTGCTGGTAACAGTGCTTGCCATCTACACAAAATAAAACTTTTGGTCTTTAGCAACTGTAAATAGATTAAATTCAAATAATTATCAATAAACCCTTAAATGATCAATTTATTGGACTAGGATCCTTATTTCATACGTCCTGATGTGCGTAATGTTCTTGCTCCACCAGACCCGTATTTATTTCGGTAGGTAAGGACTTTTACCAATCATGCTAGCTGACATGACTCCTAGATCTTTTCGGGACCATGGCAACTACCTGTGCATGTTTTAGTCCCTCTTAGTGCTTTTTGGCCCGGTACCACCCGGTGAACTTAATAGTACCAAAATAGATCTCACCATTTCGGGGACCTGATCACTATACTCTGGCCGGTACCACCCGGAGATAATTCGCAGAGTTATGTAACCCCTCCAGCTTCAGTTTGAACACAGACGTTGAATGTGTGATCACTTACATCGCCTATGTACTTTACGCCGTAGGTGCCCCTAGATGGGTTGCACTACTGATCTATGATTTTCGGGGTTTTGAAAAACTTTATTTCCAGGATTTTTGAAAAACTTATTGTTATAAAGGCTATTGATGTTCTAAACTAACCGTTTCAAACATGCATGCAATTTTAAAACTAACTGTTCTAAAATTATTTGCTAATTAAAACTAACTGTTTTAATAGCATATCTAGTTGATTAAAACTAACTGTTTTCGTCAACTTGCCTTTTATGTAAAACAATCATTTATAGGTTTAAAATAAAACTACCGTTTTGAAAAGTTTGAAAAACTGGTAATATAAAAACCTATACGCTTTTGTGATATAACCTAGTTTTAAAAACAACCTTTTCATTTAAAACTACTAACATGCAAATCTCACAAATAATCAATTAACTATGCAATTAAACAACAATTAATCACATAACAGTTAATTATAGTTTTTGCCAACATCTATTTCCTAAGGACCAATAATGACCTATTTCTCTAAAAGCTTCAAAACTTTGCGTAGCTCCCACTGGCCTTGCCATGTTTTGTCAGTACTTTGGTAAGAGAATGAACTTTAGCAGCTCCCACTGGCCTTGCTATCCCGAACATCTATCCTAAGGTCATTATTACATAAGGGGTTGTAAATGGCACGCAGGCCTCCCCGGAAATATGTCAAGGGTCTAAGTTGGCAAATACTAATATATATATATATACATGCAAACTCAAACTGAAATGCATACATAGAACTCAAGCAATCGCACAATTATATATGCAATAAAAGCAATATAGTAAAAACGAGGAATAAACCTGGATCCGTTAAAATTATCTTGTCTCAATTATCGCAAACCTTAGTTTTAAACTGATTCATAAAAACAATAGTTTTATAAATCAAAACTAAAATCAGTTTTGTTCATTTTATAAATATACTCTTTTATAAATAAAATTGATTTGTTAGAAAAAATTCCCTTTTTTTTATCCAAAATTATATCAAACCGGGTTTTACCAAACAAATTGATCATCTTAAAATGAGTGAACTTTAAACCGTTTCGCGCTTGACTGGCTGGTCAAGACACAATACTAAACTTGTTTGACCAAGCTGGTCAAAATAACTGGTTTGATAAAACATTATATAAAATTATTCTAAAAAGATTAATTTGGATAAAACAACTAAAAACTAATAATTCCCTCTTGGGCCATAACTTGGTCCAAAGAACTGGGCCTTGGGCTTGTTACTATTTTGGCCCAACTATACGTGAAACCCTAGGTACGACCCGTGATCAAGATCCGCCGTCCACCACTATGCTGGTGGTTCGATTGTCGTACGGCCACCGCGTAACCATCATTATCGATTGGCAACGACATCAGCGTAAAGAACGCCACTACCGCCACCAACCAACTCAATCGATCACCACCATTCACCGCAACCACCATCGTGTGGTGCGGCCTGGTGGTTTGAAGTGACAGCCTTCGCCACCACTATTCTCTGTGGTGTGGTCGAGGCATGGCACCCGGTCACCGCATTGTCTTGCGGCCGGCGATCTAATGTCCGTCGTTACCACCGTAATCAGGCCATCTCCACTGAACTGGTGGTGATGCCGATGATATATCCGTAATCCGGCCAAAACCGAACGCGGGTTAGTTTCTGGGTGCGATCGGGCTTCGGCCATCATTAATTGTCGTTGATAACACCGCCATCCACCACCGCGTGAGCGGCGTTGCGGTTTGGCCGCCACCGCGTGAGCGGCTTCGATCACATTCGTGCCGCACTCCAACTACGGCCCATCATCAAAACTGCCGGCCACCATCATACTGGTGGTATGGCCTTGGCGTCAACCGCGGTTCGACCCACGGGTTCGCCGCGGTTGGTTGATCGTACGACCACCCACTATCACCGCTTACCAAGATCACACACCGCCATCAATCACTGTTTCACTTGACCGACAACGGCGGCAAAACATCACCACCATTGTTGTCCGGCGGCGCCGAAAGAAAAACGCCACCGCCGCTAACACTTGCGGCGGCTGTCGAGAACAAACACCGCCATCACCGTCAATCACAGCCGCTACCACTAGCGGTGGTGCAGCCGCGATCCTGGCCTACGGCCACCACCGATCTGGTGGTGTGGCCTAGTGGTTCTCGAGCGGCAGCCGGAGCTGCTACCATATTCCGTGGTGTGATCCGGTGATCGATTACGTCTGTCAGCCGCAACCACCACGCTGGTGGTGCGGCGGTGGTGTGACAACCGCAGCCACCACCAATCTGGTGGTGGTTTTTCCGGGTTTTTGTTCGATAGTGTTCTAACGCGATAAACAAAATTATAAATCATATAAAATTCAGATTTTTAAACTTGTTATGCAAGAAACAATGATCTTAACGGATCACATAAACTGATAGACAGATAAAAACTAAACGATTCATAACAATGGCTCTGATACCACTGTTGGGTTTTCGTGGGTATCCTCGGATCAAACTGACTCGAGGATCAACTTACATCTAACGAACCTTACTGGTTTGATAGATCTCATAGGTTTAAAATCAAACTGATCAAACCTACGTGATCAAAAACACACTGTTTCGATCTTTACATGCGCAAGCGATAAAAGCTATAAACCCTTAAAAGCCTATTGATCTTTAATCGTTTCTAGTTTAATCCTAATGGTTCAAGTTCAGATCAATTTACCTGGACTGCTTGAGATTTAATCCACCGGTGATTGACCAACGAACGTTCTTCTAGTTGAACCGAATGAAACCCGAACACTTGAAAAACCAAATTGGCGTTCCGAGTGGGATAGAAGGTGGCGCCGGCTGGGAGAGAGGGAGAGAGAGAGAGAACTGGAAACTGATTTGTGTTTTCTGAAAAGCTTAATTATTCCTTAACCCATAAGCCTTATTTATATGGGAAGAAAACACAGTTTGAAAGGAATTCAGTTTCCATATTATAATTATCTCAAATCCTTTCCTTTTATTAACTGGAAAAGAATTTGCATATGATAATTATATATATATATATATATATATTTATCTAATATATATATATCACTTTATTAATTAACTATTATATATTTATTTTATCAAATAAATATACAATCTCCTAATTAATTAATAACCCTCCAACTTTGATAATTCTTACTGAAATTACCCAATTGATTTATAATACACTATTATAAGTCTTAATTCTCCATTTCAGGGTTTCATTTAATTTGTTCGACTTATAGGTCCTCACAGGTGTGACCCTCAAGTGTCTTGTAACATTGGATGTATAATCACTTGGTTTGTCAACTCTGCACATAATTCCTAACAGACTCCCACTTGTGCAAGTTGGCAATACCGCCTTTGATTACACGGACCTAAGGAGGCCCCTAGACAGGCACTTAGGCTGACCAGGTTACAAGAACTCTTATACCCAGACTGGTGATATAAACATTCCGTAAGGAAATAGTATCTATGAAGCTACTGTTCATTGATTGGGTATATCTTGGCTTTTCCCTTTGCATCGCGATATTTCATCTGTGAGTATGAGCTTGGAAAGTGTCAACTCTAAATACTCAAGATTCTGTTTTCTTGATTATCTGACTTTTACTGATAGGTAAACGACAAAGAACTAATCAGTTCGTTTGGGCATGGCCATGCACTTCATCAGTATGCTTAGTCAGTCAAGATGGGCCCAGAAATATCTCTCTTCTGAGAAGAGGTGCAAATCCCATCTTGCATATCTACCTTTAACACCACGGCTTCCGCTGAATCTAGTTACGCCCTTTATAGCCACCCTGTTACGGCGTAGCGGTTGAGTGTACTAAGTATTCAGTAGTCCTCATGATATCAAATCAGATACCTCAGGTGATATGGACAACCACTGTGAGATTTACTTATGACTGATTCCAAGAAGTAATCTCAACCGCGGATCACGTCCGATATTTGCTACTCTATCAAATATCTGTGCAACTTTTAGTCTACAACACTTGTAGCTGTTATTCAGCAACTGATCATAACTACCTAAAAGTTCACAATGACTTTAACTCTTTATCATGCTCCCACAATGATAAGTTGTCACGGACAGATTTTGAATGAAAACTGGAAACTAGTTTCATTCCTGGATTTAT
This sequence comes from Centaurea solstitialis, assembly GCA_030169165.1. Lineage (NCBI taxonomy): Eukaryota > Viridiplantae > Streptophyta > Magnoliopsida > Asterales > Asteraceae > Centaurea > Centaurea solstitialis. The sequence goes on from CM058040.1 coordinate 28,476,937, forward strand.
TAAAACATGCAAAATGTGAAAGTAATAAAGAAATCAATTTTGTATAGTCCACATTACACGCTGTAATAATATATATATATCACTTTATTAATTAACTATTATATATTTATTTTATCAAATAAATATACAATCTCCTAATTAATTAATAACCCTCCAACTTTGGTAATTCTTACTGAAATTACCCAATTGATTTATAATACACTATTATAAGTCTTAATTCTCCATTTCAGGGTTTCATTTAATTTGTTTGACTTATAGGTCCTCACAGGTGTGACCCTCAAGTGTCTTGTAACATTGGATGTATAATCACTTGGTTTGTCAACTCTGCACATAATTCCTAACAGATTGATCTTAGTGGGATCCAATCCGCTAATGGATATCAAATAAGACATCCAATGGATATGTCCACTAAGAAATAAACAAGCAAACTCTCTATCCTTTTACAGAAGGTGTACAGGATGCGACAGAGAGGACGAGACGGGAGGACGAGTCATGCCCTAGAAGTGTAGATTGAGACAACGCGAACGGGAGTAGGAAAATCGTTTGGAGTTATTACAGTTTGGGGTTAGGCCAGAGAAGGGTTGCGAGAACGAGATCTTGAAAGGAGATATTGAAGAGCAGATTGAGTTCTTGTATTTGGAGTTTGGCCAGAGAAAAAAATGTTAATGTACTTGAAGTTCTAGTCGTTGGAGAAGTTGGGGTTCACGAATCGTCCTCGTATTTGGAACTTCGCCGAAGAAGTGGGGTTTACAAAATCAGGGGAGTCATAAAGTCAAATGTTTCACTTATGATTAAATTAACCAAATCAAAAGAAAAAATTATAAGTTTTTAATAGAAAACGTTAGAAATGCTACAATATCCTTCTGATTTAACTCACTAAACAGAATTTTTTGGACATACTTAAAGTTAAGGTCCAATGCGTTATAAACAACGATGTAATATATATACATATATATATATATAGAGAGAGAGAGAGGGAGGTTCAAACGAGAAACATATCAATTTAAGAAAACGTGAGAAGCAATCGCAGCCACTCATCCGGTCAACAAAGACGGCTTTGACCGGTCCCGCCCTTTAATAATCTTTACCCTCTCATGAATCGCATCAATCTTCCGTGATCACATCCACCATAACCCACCAATAAATAGTCTAATTGGTCATTCCAACAATGCATAAAAACAAGTATTATTTATTAATTGAATCGTTCATAAAACAAAATTCAATTTGTTTTGTTGTTATTTTAACTAATATTTATGTCATTATCACTGTCATTATTCAAATATAAAATATATTTCTTACTTATGGCTATTTGAATAAGGGTCTATTTATCTTGTGAACCTTGCATTTGATATTAACTATCTCAACTATTAGGGCCACATTAAACAATTAGATCAAGAGAAACATAGATTTTATGGATCACATAAAATATCAAATTTAGAGAATATTTACTATGAAAATGTATTTGATTCAAAATGATAATACAATGGCAAGAAATGTCAAATTTAGGGGTAGTGACAATGCAACGACAAGAAGTACATGTTCGAGGAGAAAGTTGTATTAGAAATAGCAATTAGTCGTAGATGGTCATGGGTGAGGAAGGTCGCTAGACTAAAACAAAAAACAAAAACACAATATGAGTATGGGCTTGTTTAGAAACAAATTAACGAGTTTAATGAACCCTTAAGCTTATACGCTTACCATGTTTTCAGCACTAGCCCTTTGAGCTTCATGTGAGAAAAAATCTAACTTGCTTTTTAACTGAGTTTGTGTTTGGATTTTAATGTTTGGATATCAGTCTGTTGATTTTCAATGCGTTTTGTTTTCGTATTCTCAACCTGCTTTGTAATGGTATTTGGATCAATGAATTAAAAAACAATTAGAAAGGTAATTTGGTCATTTTTATTATCGAACACAACAAACAAACAACAATTTCATTTAATACACACAAACAACTTTATACATAAAACCAATTTTATCCATAAAGAAGTTATTAAAAAAAACAACCAAACAAACCCTCTCTATAGACCACATGAGAAAAAGACCAAAAATATTAAAATACAAAGATCAAAACCATAAAGTAATGCATACCATTAGGAGTTCTTTGTGATAATGATATTTGGGCACCAATTTTGTGAAAAAGGCCATACCACAAGGAACCAAAATTGTGATTTACTTTAATAAGTTATATGGAATAAATTATTAAAAAAAGTAACATGTGGAATATGATTAGTTGAGAGCTCCCAATCAAAATGCTTTCTAGAGTTGTTTGAAACTTTGGAATTATTCAAATTGTTTCATGATTTTTTTGAATTAGATATTTAAACAGAACAGTGTATTAATTATATATTTGTATATTTGTAACAACCGGCGTTTTAAAGTTGGCCATAAGGTTAGTCACTCGTTAAGTATGACCATTTTGATAAGATTTTTAAAAGTGAGAGGTGAAATGCGACTCTTTTTAATTATGTTTGATAGTTGGGCTTATACCATAAATGGTATGGGCTTAGCCCTCTAGCCCATACTATATATAGGCTAAACCTAGGGTTTTTGCCATTTTTGGGAATCATATTAGTGTGTGTTTAGTGTGTGTGTTTTTGGAGAAGCAAGTTGGAGCTATTTTCACCATTTCGAGGTCAAAAAATCATCGCGGAGGTAAGATCTCGATGTTATTTTGTGTACAACTTATCTAGGTTGACATAGGAATGGTTTGGTGATCTTCCAAATTGCTTTGGATTCAATTGGGTCAGTTTTCATCGAAATTTGTGCATTTTTCGGATCTGTTCGTATTTCCCGAGTTGGGAAATCATAAATCCCGAATCGGGATTTATGATTCCCGAGTCGGGAAATCACGTTTCCCGAATTGAGATTTTGATTTCTGAATTGGCAAATCATATTTTCCGAATCAGGATTTATGATTCCCGAATCGGGAAATCTTGTGCTGAACTAGTGCCTTTTCCGAATTGCCTTTCCCGAATCGGAAATTATGATTTCCGAATCGGGAAATGGGCTGACATGGCCGTTATGCTGACCTCGTTTCCCAAATCGGGAATAGGTGTTTTCCCGAATCGGAAATTGCCATTTTCCGAATCGGAAATGGTGGTATCCCGAACCGGGATTTGCGAGTTAGAAGAGTGTGTAAACACGGTTATTAATGCCTTAGAACTTATACAGGCACGTTAGACGAGGTCTACTGCAGGACAGTGAGAATTTGCTCAGGTGAGTTCCCTTACCTAAAATGAATGGACTGTTTTACTGTCATTTGAAATTGCAAACTGTTTTGAATTGTGGAACATTTCTGATTGATTGATAAATAACATGAAATGATATTACATTTAAAGCATGCTTAAATTGGTAATGACTTGATGAGTTGACTGATGTGTTGCACTATGGACACTGGGTATCTTGGAACCTCGCGTTCCTTGGGAGTTTACCATTTGGTCTGATCCGCCACTTGGGGTACCTTGGGACTACGTCCCTTGGGAGTTATTGTCAGGTGACCTGGACTGGGCCTGGACTGTGTTTTCTTTGTCCGCACACATTCAGTGGTTTTTGATTTGAATTACGGCCAGCGGGTCGGAACTGTTTTATTTACTGTTTGGGGAATTCACTAGACCTTATGGTCTAACCCTCGCTTTCCAAATTATTTTCTTTCTTATTTATTACAGGAGTAGCCCGAGGGAGAGAGAAGGGCAAGGATAAGGTCTGACGTCTAGATAGAGTCGACCTAGGTTTATTTCTTTTACGCACTCTAGATACCTAAAATTATTATCTCAGCCGTGGAGGGTTGTTCCACGTGCAAATTTAGACGTGTTCCCTTTTGATTTAGTATTTATATCACTTCTGTTGCTTTAGATCACTGGATATCTTTATTGCATGTTTATTTATCTGTTGGGAACTTGGGATTTGGGGTGTTACAATATTATTTTGTTCGCTTTTAGACAATTAGCATTCTATTCAAGTTGAATTGTTTTTATTTCTTTTTGTCTTCATAACTAATTAACATTTGAAATTAATTAAGTTATTAAAGTATAAGTGCCTGTTTGTTAGCAGCTTAATGAGCTTAATGGAACTTATAGCTTATTCGGATATACATGATTGTTTGATGGTTGCTTAACAATATAGAAAGTGGCTTATTCAATAAGTTTTTAAGAGGGAGCTTTATGTAGAAAGCCAAGTTTTGTCCACAACTGTCTCTCCAAAGACACTCTTTCCATCTATGAAAAAGCACACTCAAACAAAAATCTTTCAATCTATATTACAGAGAGAGCGATCCACCCAGACAACTTTATTCACACAGGACTTAATGAAAAACCAACCAAACAACACCTAAGTATGTGACTAACAAATATTTTCAATTTTAACATGTAATTTAAAAAACAATATACGAATATTATAACATTCCCGAATCTATGTTCATGTCATATTAACGCTATCTAAAGCTAACACAAGGTTGAACAGGGAAAACAAATTCTACGACAAACACCTTTAAAATACAAACCGAAGTCGTGCCAACTCTCCAAGGAACATTACAATGTTGCCATGTCGGTAATTCAATTTAGTATGTTTCTTCAAACTTCTCGGTGTAACAACTCCCGATTTTGAACCGTTTTGTTTATTTGTGATATATGAATATATTTTTAAGCAAACAAATTTATCGAGTATTCATATGGTTTTATATATCCGTGATAGCTATAATTTTTGTCGTAAATGGGGATGTTAATAACCCAATTTTTTCTATGGTTTTATTCCATAAATTGATATACTAAAGCCCATGTTTTTATTATGTAAATGCAGGCCCAAAAGAAAGTAAAAAAAAAAAAACCAAAAAAACCAAGAAGTTGGTCAATTACAAGAGAAGGAAGGCAACAACTCTGGATCAATTTCAATTTGTCTTTTAGGTAAATTCTTAGATTTTGCAATTGTAATTTAGGTTTAGTTTAAATTCTTTCATTCCTAACATTAGGTAGCTTTAGATTTTGATGCAATTACTTTGAGATTCCATTGTAAACAATTTGAGATGAGCTTATTTGCTTGATTTCTGGTTTAAAGTTATTTCATTTGAATGTTCAAATAGTATCAATTAGTTGACATTCTTATGGAAATTTGTTATTCAAAGTCTTGGATACGTAATCGTCTAGAACTTTGATAAACTAACGATTGAACTTGTTTGGTTTCAATAAGGTTACCGAACTTTTTGAAATCTTGCATTCAGCTTACGAGCTTATGGTTTTGAATTGGTGTTTTTTGTAGTTTGATAAGGCTAATTGCACGTAGAGGGTTTAAGAGCTTGTTTGAACTCTTATTTGTGATTAAGTACCGGTTAAAAGCTTATAATAAAGGGTGTACATTTAAGGGAAAACCGAGGTTGTTAGAGCTTGTTGACAATAGGGACGGACCTAGAGAACTTTTTTTTAACGGTGACACCATTTAACTATAAGGAACATTTGTAGATAATTTTTTTAACGGTCAATATTGGTTAATAGTGGTTTTCTCGATTTTTAAATGAAAAGTCTCATGTTCAAGTTTTGTTATTACAATTTTTTAAGAAACATAATAAATATGATATTAAAAGCTAAAAGCTAAAAAGAACCAGGTAACAAGATTTAAACCCATGAACTCCTCTTTGAAAAACAAGGAACTAACCAACTCAACTAAGGAGAGTTTGTGTCTTTATTGCAGCTTTAAAATACATATGGTGGCACACAACAAATTAGTATGGTGACACTTTCACGACCTTTACACTGTGACGGAGGAACAATACGATGACACGTGCCATCGTGGGCACCTATGTAGGTCCGTCCCTCGTATCCTTTCTAGTGTATGTAGTGACTAACATTCATAATTTGAGGTTTCGAGTCCTCACATAACCAACATATACATAGCCACATAAATACTAATCCTTGTCATTATTACATTGAAACATATAACATTATTAACATGTATAACATTTTTAGAAGTAACTATAGCATGCTCATTTGGTTAGTGTAGACTTATATGTATGTCACTCCTTCAAATACACAATCCTCAAATACATGTTTCTAAGTACTTGTGATATATTCATAACATTTGCACTATTTGAGTAAGCTTCACATTTCTAAACAACTCATTTTTGGATGACCCCTTAGACAAAGTGACCTTCGAAGCAACCTTATGCTTATTTTCGAGCTCGCAAACATGTGCACAACTTAGGCAAATTCGCTTGGCTGACATGGCTATGACTACTCAATGCAAGTGTTTGCTCATGTTTTCATGGCTTGGAGGCTACCACTGACTTTGTTGGCTTACTTCATTTTTGAACTTAGTGTACACATAACCCCGTTTTTTTTTTGCTAAATATACGTAATACCAAGGATTTTTGGGTCTTCATTTGGAGCCTACCCGGCATTTGGCTGTTAAAGTGGTCCTTTTATTAAAGGATTTCTTATGAGTCGTGATAGGGTGGGTTAGGTCGCATGGTGCACCTACATATCGATAAACCCTATATTGTTAGGATTTTGCCTCATTTCCTTCCCCTTCATCATTTCTCACACGCTCTTGGAGATTTTGGTAACCTTTGGCAACATTTTTGGAAGATTTTGTAGGGTATCTAACTTGTTTGCTTCAGCGGTTTTGTTTGGAAGTTTATTTTGAGGATTTGGAAGGATGTAGCGGAAAACTTTTGGTTGGGAGATCTCTGGTTCTTGAAGTAGTAAGTTTCTTGATCCTTTTAAGCTCTAGTTCGCGAATCTTTGTAGATCAGCTTATGCTTATTTGTGGTTCTTCACTAGACTTGAGGAAAAGGATGGTTTGGAAAACCGTAGATCCTTGTTGGAAATGACTCGAAGATCGTGGAATCTTCATTAATGGAAACTAAAGTTTGGGATTTAGAATCTATGTCGGAAACAGTATTATACTTAATGGCCGTTCAAAAAAAAAGTATTATACTTAATGATTAGAATGAGACGAGAGCGCATCTTTTTTTAGACAAATTACATAAAAATTCAACATATTTTTAGTTTGATTCATATTTTAGGTACCTTTATTTTGACACTAAAGATATGACATTTCAGGTACCCGGGTTATTCAAGTATCCTCCTATCAATTTTATTAGTCTAATATGTGGCGGACCCAGAAAAATTTCTGGCTTGCAAAGTCAGTGGTTTAATATAAGATAAGAAAAGGTCTATATGACTTAACTCAGGAAAAATTCAAATATGTCGATTAGTACAATACGTTCTTACAAATGGAATCAACCTTGACTTTTTGAGCAAGACGGAAAACCACGTCTTAACTTCGGCATGTTTTTTTTTGGCTGAATTCCACCTTTACAAGGAACTTTTTTTGTTTTACGGTTGAGTTTCTAATGGGAAGCTCTCAATAACAAAATATAATTTTATAAACTTTATTATATAAACATGTTTGACAATATCACATACAAAACAATAATAACCAGCTTCCAAGATTAAACCACACTTGCTACATAAAAAAGAATTGTCGGTAAGCATCTTAAACCCAATAAGCACTTGCCGGTAAAGAGTCGTTTCCCACATTAAGGCTATCGGTCCTTGCCTTGTGTCTTACTGGGGGGTGAGCTTCTCGGTCCTTGCCATGCTAAAATCAATTAAGGTAAATGATACCAGTAAGCGCTTACCGGTGCGTTCAGTATACGACTGCTTAAATTTACCAATAATCACCACAGGAGCAACAACCGTTCTTGAAATGATGAAACCGGCTTCGATCTCGGACCACAATTTCCCTTTCGAATGACGCCGAAATCAGCTTCATTACGGCATGGCAATCGCAACAAATCCGCAAATTCTTCACCACACGTATCACGCTCCCTTTCTCCATAGCAATAAGCCCGAAAGCCACCGCCATCTTCTCGCTATGATACGCCAAAACCTTGTCTTTCTCCTCGTCTTCAACGTCGAAGAACACCTCATTTCTGCTCGAAACGTGGCCCGCGGCCTGCAAACGTCTTGAGATCTCGTCGATCATCTCACGAACCTCCACCACCCTCGGATGGACCTTTTCCTCGGCCCCAAACTCGTGGATCTTGCCGTTGATCTCGATCGAACTGCACCCACGAAGCTTACCAACCCCTTTTCGAACCATGAATTCCCGCGTCTTCCGCACATCGTCCCACCTTCCGGCATTTGCGTAAATGTTCGACATCATCGTAAGGTAACCCCCGTCATCGTGCTCGATATCGTTCAAGTGTTCGATAGCCATTTCGGCTAGCTCGACGTTCTTATGGAGCTTGCACGCACCAAGGAGCGCACCCCAGACCCCCGTGTGCGGTTCCATCGGCATGGTCCGGATCAACCCATATGCTTCTTCGAGTAAACCCGCCCGACCGAAAAGATCAACCATACAACCATAATGCTCAACTCTCGGAACCATCCCGAGTTCGTGAACCATACTATCGAACAACTTCCGGCCTTCGTCTACCAATCCACCGTGCACACATGCACACAGAACGCCGAGGATCGTGGTCTCATTTGGCACGATGGATTCTCGTTTCATACGGGCGAAAAACTCGAACGCGGTCTTGCTTTCTCCGTTCATCGAGAACCCCGTAATCATGGCATTCCAAGAAATTACATCCCGATTCCGTAACTTGTTAAACACGAATTCCGCACTCTCCAAGTCTCCACATTTCGAATACATATCCACCAAAGCGGTTCCGATCACGATATCCGAACCACGATAGTTCCTATCGATATACGAATGCAACCATCGGCCGATATCTAAAGCTCCAACTTGAGCACAAGCTGATAAAAGGCTGACCAATGTGATCTCATTTGGGTTTACGTTTTCGGTCTGCATTTGGTGGAAATGGCTCATCGCTTCATCGATTCGCCTATCTCGGACCAACCCACCGATTACCGAGTTCCAAGATACCAAATCTTTCTTAGGCATATCATGGAAAAACTTTAGCATAATGCCGATTTCGCCCTTTCGGGCATAACCGCCCAAAACCGTATTGTACATCAACAAATCTTTAACAGGAGCTGAACCGAAAAGCACCTCCGCGTTGCGAAGATCACCGGCTTTGATATACTGAAAGATCATGATGTTCCAAACCACAAGATCCTTATCGGGCATTTCATCGAACAGCTTACGTGCGTCTTCCAGATCACTACATTTATTAGTAAACGAAGACAATAAAGCAGTCCAAGCAATCTTATCTCTCATCCGCATTTCATCGAACACGTAGCGGGCGGCCTTCGTATCACCAAACCCACCGTAGAATTCGATCAAACTCGTCCCAATAAAAGTGTCAAACTGTAACCCGACCTTAAACAACAATCCATGAAGACACACCCCTCTGAGACGATCCATTAACTCGGCACACGCCCGTACGACGAACGGGAAAGTGAAGCAATCGGGACCATCGGGCTGAACCCGCATTCGATCGAAAAGAAGGATGGCGTTTCTGGGTTGATGGTTCTGTTGGAATCCTCTGATCATGGTGTTAAAAACGAACGAGTTTGGTTCAGGCATTTCGTCGAACAGTTGGTGGGCGTAGGACATGAGGCCTTGATATGAACAGCAGTTGATGAAATTTCCGACGGCGAAGCTGCTCCGGTAAAGACCCGACCGGAGAAGGATGACGTGGATGGATCGGAGGTGGTTGACGCATTTGATGGATTTAGGGTTTTTCAGGAGAGATAAAACGAGGTGCTTCTGTTGGGTTTGGGGTTCATTCATCTCTTCCAAGAAAACCATCCATGGAGTCCTTTTAATTTTGAACCGTTAGCGGGAGAAAGGGTATTTTTGTCATTTTTGAGTTATTGTGTAAAATCAATCGCAGCGATATCGATGCAATCACAGTGAAGTCGATCCCAAATCGATACTTAAATCAGAGAGAATTCGATCCCAAATAAGTGAGAAATCAAAACTCTAGAGATCGATCAATAACAAATCAGTGAGAAGTCGATACCAAATCGATGTGCAATCACTGAGAAATCGAAAACCTTATAAATTGATACCAAATAAGTGAGAAGCGCAAAAAATCAATACCTATTTCCAGTTATAAATCTTACCAATCAAAGAAATCGATAGTTCAATACCAATTGGAGTCGTTCCCCTTGAAAACCATGTTTCTCGTTGCTGAGAAGTCACTCTGGTTTGACTTCTTGAAAACTCCGTTTCACATTGCCGCGAAGTCGATAAGGAGATTTGAAAAGGCAATTCTAGACACCACCAAACAACTTATCTGCATTTTGTAAACACAATAAGTCAATAAACAGTTTTGAATCGTAATCCCACACACCCAAAGTGCAATATATTTTAGACTATTTTTTATTAAATCCATCCTCTATAGTAATTGGTAGTTTGTAATCTTTTAAACGGCTATATTTTTTTACGCTTATATGATTTAAGTGAAAGGACGTTGAAGATACGTCACTCTAATTACGTGATCATATTTAGAAAAAAACTTTTTCAAAGTATTTTTCTTACTTTGGCTCTCGAAGATTTGATTGTACAATGTCATGATAACAAGTAATTTAAATATATCGTCTACCAGTGTTGTAGTGGAATTGATAAGGCTTGGGGTTTCATAGCACCTAACCAGGTTCGAATCCATCTATGCGTAATCTATGGACATTCACAAAGGGGCATGCTTTAGCCCTAAACTTGGCGGGGATTAGTCGGGCTATAGGCTCGGACACCCTTCAAAAGAAAATAATATAAAAATATAGTCTTGTTATACAGAAGAATAAAAATTCAACTTTAACAGTTTGAACGTTGTCTCTTAATGAAATTATTTGATCTTATGGTTTTTCAATAAATTATGTATTGAAATTTGAAACTATTTGTTATACAGAAGAATAAAAATTCAACTTTATATTATATGGTTGTGGTTTAATACCTTAGATAAAAAAACGGGCTTCTTTAATGATAAATTGGGCTTCTTTTGGGCTCTTTAGATTATCTCATACTTGGGCTTTTAGAAAGAAACAAGAATTTGGCCCAATCGGATTTTTAAATCATGCCTAAATACACTCACACTTGAAGATTGTGAGTGTATTTCGGCCACAACCCTATCCAAAGTTACCTAAATTAGAAAGTCTTGGTCCATTGATAAACAATTTTTTCCAAAATTTTCAACCATTTAATTAAATTAATTAATACAAGTTAAAAACATAAACTTGAAAATAGTTAGTTATTTACCGTTAGCCTCCACATTTTCCGGCCACCCATTCATATCCAACATTCTTAATCTTCCCAAAATTTACACCACCATCCAAATCCATATGATCAACATTCAATTTTCTTGACCATGGTCGGAAACAATTCACACGGTCGTATCGAGATCAAGGTCCACTCGATCCCTCCTCCTCCGCCACCTCCGCTTTTTCGGTCACCGCGCCAATGGCATCCGTGGTTAATCCCTTGTTCTTCAACATCAACATCATCGTCTTCATTGTCTCCATGTACATCAACAACTGCCCCGCCCATTCCAACTCTTGCATCGGGACCAAAATACTTCAACGTTTCGCTTTCGAAAATGTCCGCGAGAACCCCCTTCTCGGCCCTTCTACCGCCACGTAAGTATGTCCCATTCCATAATTTCCGAATATTGCTTCTGTTTTAACAACAAGGGTTGTGGCGTAGTGGTTGAGACCTTGAGGGGTGTGGTGGAATATATTTTATGTGCCCAAGGTTCAATTACAGGCGTATGAAACAACTGTGGCCACTCGCCACTGAGTTTAATCATAATTTGTCTGTATTAGTCTAGGCATAGCCTAGGACACCCTTCTAAAAGATATTGTTTCAAATTTTGTATATTGAAATCAACAAACTAATTTAATGTCGGAGATTTGGTTTCAGGCTAGAGAGAATGGGGGCTTTGGATGCGGATAAGGTAATCCAAGAACGACAACAATGGCGGATCTTGACTTGTATGTGGTTGCACGCCGGCGTCTTTCACATTTTCGCCAATATGTTGAGTCTCCTCAGCGTTGGAATTCGTCTCGAGCAGGAGTTCGGATTTCGTGAGTGGATATTTACACCTTTAAATTAATGATTCTTGGGTTTCAAGTTTTTTGATTCAGGTTGTTTTCCCGTAGTAAGAATCGGATCGGTTTATATACTATCCGGGATCGGTGGTAGCTTGTTGTCGGCGGTGTTCATCCGTAGAACGATCTCCGTTGGTGCATCGGGAGCGCTATTTGGTTTGCTTGGAGCAATGCTTTCTGAACTACTTACAAATTGGAAGATTTACACCAACAAGGTAGGTATTTGTTGGAGTTCCATGTACATTAGCTAGATGCAGACTATAAAACCTGTATATATACATACAAACATCATCTCCATATATATATAGAGAGAGAGAGAGATTTTCAAGGTTAACGTCAAAAAAATAAAAAAAAATATCAAGAAACACTGATTCATCTGAACGGTATGCACATGTGCATATACGTAATTCAAATCGTGTTTTAGTTTTATGTACATTTGCATGTTACAAGTTACTTGCATACTTGTGCGTGCATGTGCATATTGTGGAGATGAACGATTGTCGGGGTGTTTCTTTGTTTTTCATTTTTTTTGCAGTTTTCCGAACCTGACCATACATATATATATATATATATATATAGAGAGAGAGAGAGAGAGGCTCATTCAAGGGTGAACTCACTAGATTGTAATAACTGTAAGATCTAATTTCATCCATACATTTTATTAATCGATGGTTATAAAAAATATTAATATACTCCCAAAAAACTGTCAATCAGTTATAGACACTATCAAATAAATAAAAACAGTTAATTCAATAAAATAATTGGTTGAAATTGGATCTTACAGTTATCACCAACTGTCAAGTTCTCATTTGATTAGGCCTATATATAAGCTAGCGAGAATTCAATCCATATATATAAATATATATATATATATATAGAGAGAGAGAGAGAGAGAGAGAAAGAAAGAAAGGTTCAAACAAGAACAAAGTCAATTTGCAAAAACAAAGAAATAATTCTGGATCACATGTGATGTGGGTCCCACATAATAAAAAATCATATATGATTCAGGTGGGTCCACCACTAAATCATATATGATTTATTTAATGATGGGTCCCACATAACATGTGGCTCAAAATGTATTATTTTGTTCATACAAATGAGGTTGTTCTTGTATGAACCTCCCTATATATATATATATATAGAGAGGAAAGTTCAAATGTGAACCAATTTTTGGTTGTGAACGTGAGGACAACTGAGAGCGCGACACGTGCCGGCTTTGAGTGTGGTCCCCCCCCCCCCCTTTAATTCAATGTCCTCCCATGAATTGCGTCTAGTCATCCGCCGTGGGCTTGACGTGGCGCCTAATCATCTGCCACGTGTCGCGCTCTCGGTTGTCCTCATGTTCACAACCAAAAAGTGGTTCACATTTGAACCCACCCCTATATAGAGGAGGGTCAAGTTATTTTGTAAACTAGTTTTTTGTTGTAAACCGTGTAAACTCATGGTTGCACAGCTTAAATCAACGAAATTTCTTCATGGAGTTGTTTAATACGATGAAAATGTTTCATATACTAAATTTTTTTACGAAATTGTTTCACATTTCGGTGTTTTTTATTCACACGAACGTTTTTCTTATTTATGTGAAACTTTTTTCATTTCTACGTAAAATACACCGAAATGTGAAACAATTTCGTCAAAAATTTTAGTATATGAAACATTTTCATCGTATTAAACAACTCCATGAAGAAATTTCGTTGATTTAAGCTGTGCAACCATGAGTTTACACGGTTTACAACCAAAAACTGGTTTACAAAATAACTTCCCTCATATAGAGGATATATATAGGGGTGGGTTCAAATGTGAACCACTTTTTGGTTGTGAACGTGAGGATAGCCGAGAGCGCGACACGTGGCGTAGACTAGTCAATAAAGGCGGCTTTGAGTGTCGTCCCCCCTTTAATTCAATGCCCTCCCATGAATCGCGCTTAGTCATCCACCGTGGACCTGACGTGGCGCCTAGTCATCCGCCACGTGTCGCGTTCTCGGCTGTCCTCACGTTCACAACCAAAAAGTGGTTCACATTTGAACCTGCCCCTATATATATATATATATATATATATATATAGAGGCCCCTTCAAATACACACCCACCTAATGTTAGATACCTTTAGAACCAATTCCATCCATTCAAACTTTGATCCAACGGTTGATGTGTGTGGGGTGTAAAGTGCAATTAATTGTAATTAATTACCAGTTTTGAAACATATGAATTAACTAAAAAGGGCATTTTAAGGAAATGGTATTACAATTTAAAAATGGAATTAATTAATCATGTCACCGTATCTCTCTCTCTCTTCTTTTGATTGCATCAAATGGATTGCATATATTAGGAAATACAAATCTTGAATTTTTTTTTGAAAACAATTAGAAATATTGATCCTTGCACTGCAATTGCAGGAGCTTATGCAAATTCATCCAAGCTCCATAACAATGGCGATGCCAATATCTCCATTGATTATTCTCTAAAATTTCCTTAATTTCTCCCAACAAATCTCCTCCATCACTATCATATTCATCTCTCTCGTCCACCACCGCCACCGCCGATCGCAGCGGCAACCGGTTTGCTTAATTCATATCCAAACGGAAACGATCGAACAACCACTAATATCACAAAAGCTTCTTCCACCACTACTTTCTCACCGAAAATTTTTGACGTACTCAGAGATGTTAACATCTACACCGCTGCCGGAAACAATTTATAACCCCCTGCACACTACAAATGCATACCAATTGTGACCCTTGTACTAAAATTGCATATCAAGCATACCTCCTGCAAATAAAGACTGCATATGGCTAATAGATTCACATATCCGATAACCCATCTGCATATATGCACATATCTACTGCACAATTGCATATATATATATCTACCGCATATCTACTACATATGCACACATCTACTGCATATATCAGAAATATATATGCATTTAAGTTGCATATATAATACGAAAAAACACTGCAGTGACGAAGTAAACCATGAAATATACTTGCCATTCTCATCCACAAGAGATTCTTCTTCAACGTAATCAACATGGTTATCATTTTTATAAACATTGACATCATCTTTTTTATGGTTGCTACCTTCACCAACCTCTACTCCATGAATAACACGTCGGGTTATTTTCCTCTTGTTGTTATATCCTCCTGATTATCGATGTTGACTGAATATTAATGTTATCGATTTCATGAATATCTTAGAAAATAACCTGGAAAAATAATATTAGTAATGTTCATCTTTATCATAAATAAAATGCATGAAATGAGGAAATGATAGTAATTAATAAATCAGTTACATGAAAAAAAAATTTAATTAAAATAAGTGAATTTTGACAATTTACTAATATACCCTTATATTTGAATTAGTAGGTTTAATCACAGATTTAAAATGAATGGATGAGATTGGTTCTAAAGGTGTGTAACATTAGGTGGGTGTGCATTTGATTCTCCCTCTATATATATATATATATATATATCCTCAATAAACCAATATATACAAACACAACCAAATTTAGCATTTGTTGTTTTGTGTAGTTTGCAGCATTGACAACCCTCATTCTCATGATCCTCATAAACCTAATGGTCGGAATGCTTCCGCACCTAGACAATTTCGCGCACATAGGAGGATTCGTCACAGGGTTTCTCCTCGGGTTTATCCTTTTGATTAAACCGCATTTCCATTGGGTAAACCAAGGTGTTGGTCCTTTTGATTACTACTCGCGACCAATGAGAAAGAGATACAAGATATATCAGTACATATTCTTCGTTCTTTCGATGATAGCTCTACTCGCGATGTAAGTCTTCATAAACCTCAAATTCTTAGAATTATGCACGAAGGATATCGATTTTTGGTTCGTGCATTTGCAGGTTTACAATCGGATTCGTGCTCCTTTTCCGCAAAGTGGATGCGAACGATTATTGTTCTTGGTGTCATTATCTAACTTGCATACCTACGGCTCTATGGAGTTGCGATCCACAGTGCAATGTAGTGTTTTTCTTCGATTTAGTTATTATATATTATATGACCACGACCGGTTCATTGAGTTTTTTTTCTTCCATTTTTTCAGTCAACACGATCTGGCAATCAATTAGACCTCACATGCTTGAACAATGGCAAATCGAAGTCGTATATGCTACCGGATGGTAACGACATGTGGTTGATTCGAGAGCTTTGTGCAAACCTTTGCATCTAACAATATTTATCGACACAAAGTGTTGGAAAGAAAAATGATGGATCGTCTCTTTTAGACTACCAATGCCAAAAGGTTTCTGGGGGTAGCATTTTACCGATTCAATAACGCTCGTATGTTTGGAGGAATGTTTTCCCTCATGTTAGTACCATTTAGATAGACAAAAAGAGGGACTTTTGCATGCTCAAGATTACACTGATTGAGCTTTTTGGTAGAGCTTTTTTGAAAAGCTAGCTTATTGGCCATTTGGACATGTGAAAAAGCCATTGACAAAAAATAACCATTTTTCTTGCCCGGTTACAAGCTTTCAATAAGCTTGTTTTTTATGATATCCATTATTTTGGAGAAAAAAATTAGAAACTATGTAAAGAGAAGTTCCACCATTGTGGATTCTATGATAAGAGTATTGGCACATTGCTAAACGATAAATACAAGCGAGTGTTTTGATATCTTATTATTTACTTGGTGTGTTTTAATTTGATTATGCAATCATATGGGTATGATTTTCTTACACTAAAATTGGATTTATAGGATGACAATTTATAAGAGTCTTATTAGATCATTTTATATAACTTAAGTTTATAGAAGTAAATTATAAAACATCGTACATAAAAGTGCTGTAATAAGTTTATAGAATAATTTTTGAAATTTAACAAGTTTGTTACAACACTTTTAGTACACATCTTCTTATAAGTCATTATTCAAATTGTGTTCTATAAAATTTAGAGCAAGCTTTTATAAAAATTACCCCTCTACTTATAAACAATAGATGGGAAAGGGTTTTATGAACATCCTTTGTTTTACAGTTCAAAATAGTAATAAAATAGTTTAGATTGCTAACAAATAATAAAATGTCCACATTGATAAAAATATAATTTAGATTGCTAACAAATAGTATAATTTTCCACATTGATAAAAATAGTTTAGATTGTGATTTGTATGACCATAGAAAAATATTTAAGGGGGTTTATTGAAAGTGCTTGTAACTAATTAGTTTTTTGGGAAAATAATAAGTTGTTTTAAGGTGTTTGAGTAAAGTGCTTGTGACTTTCTAGGAAAATTTTTTTTAGAAAGGCGACTTTCTAGAAAAAATAATAAGGAGATTTTCAAGAAACCAAAACTTTTTAACTTTTTGAAGAAGTTGATAAGCACTTTTCATCATAAGCACCGTTCAAAATAAAAAAAAAAAACTTTTCATCATAAGCACTCCTAAACATCCAATAAGAGAACGAAATTAACAAGCACTTAAACCTAATATAGAGGCCTTCTTTAACCAAGGGCCAAATGTATCCGTCATGAAAGATGGAAGGCCTAGCTTTTCATATCCTAAAGTTCATGATGCAGAACACAAATTTATTTTTAGCGCAACCTTTCGGATTTTTCCATGTATAAATAGTCCCTCGTTAAAATAACAAAATTACTAAACTTTTTGGTCAAAAATAATTATTTTTAAAATTTTTACTTTAATTCCCTCTAGTAATTTTTTGTTGAGGCTCCCATCAACTAGAAAATGGAAAAAGTATCTTGAAATCAACTAAAGAAACTCTTAAAAGTAACCAAAGAAACCTATAAAGTCATTTGAAATCAACAAAAAAAAAAACGGAAAAGGAACTCTTAAAATGAAACAAAAAAAAAACTCTAAAAATCTCTTGAAAGGTTGGAATTAAGCTAAGAGGCAATGATTGTCTAACATAAAGGTGCTCCCATTAGGAAAAATCATGTATCCGCCATTAGCTTAAGGGCCATGGCAAGAAATTGGAGGGAGGCCGTAGCTTAGATGCTTGCTCGAAGGTCGTAATTGGAATCATGGTTAAGAAACATTGGTCGGATTTGATGATATACTGAAAGACGCTTTGTCAAATTGTTGATGTTGCAACATGATATTTTCAAATCTAGGCCTTACAACAATTCGGTCACAACCACCATCGCATTAGGGGCAATGATAACATAACCACTTGACTTAATTTGAAGTTATTGTTTCTATGTTAAACGTGATATAGATGTGATGACATTCATAAAGTTTCATTAGAATCAGTTGACTAGTCATTTTGCAACGAAAAGATGGAGCTTGATAACTAAATAGCGATGGATAACCAGGTAAGAATTCAAGAACACTTTTATTGAAAAAGTGATATAGTTACAATTGTGGTGCGATATGGTTAAAGTTTTATCAAATGAGGTCATGTTTAAGTCTAACTTTTATATAATCAACTATTTTTACTATACTTATTACAAAAAAATATGATACAAGAAACCCTTTTTTCTAAATTCTTGTTACATTTAAAAATTATACATGTACTTGTTTCCGCATGTTAAGCCTGTATTTGTGGCCTCAATAATATGGAATGATGGTCAAAAGGGATGATTATATATAACTTGAGATATATTCAAAGTCAACAACAAGAAATCTTGAAACATAAAAAAGTCAAACTTCTTGAAAGCTTTCAGATGCATCTTTCTTTACCTGATGTAACCACCACTTGGCCACCCAGTCACCCACTACAAGGATTCCAACTTCCCTTTTAAGAAAGGTGATTGCCATTTTCTTTTTAACTTTTCCCATTATGATTTTGATTATACTATTATTAGTAAAATATAAGTTTGTTAAAATATAAAACAAATAACGTTATATTGGTTTGATTCGAACATCGAACAATATGTTTAAAAGCACATCTATAAATTTAGGTGATTGAGAGCACAAACTGTATAGTTCAAATTTAAGAAAGTAAAAAGATCGAAGCTAAATAACTAATTCACACCAAAATCGTTTCGGATTATTCGACCTTTAAGTTATAAGGTTCAGTTTTGGATAATTTTTTACTATCTCAATTAACCAAAATAGCACATTATACTATTATTTGATGTATATTACATTATTACTTCAATATGAGTTTGTTTGAATTTATTAGTTGTCGAAGACTTTCGAAAATGAAGATTGTATGATGCATAAACTAATATAATTATGTTAAAAGTACACATAAATCGATTTTGTACACTATAATTACTGCTTTATTTCTGTAAATTTACTAAATTTCAAGAAAAAATCTATTTACAAAATGAGACATATGGTATGAAATTTTTGAAATGGTCGTGTAGTACATTTTATAAATAAAACCGAATACAATATAACTCAATAACTAAATCATTTATTAATCTTTATTTAAAAAAATACCCAATACGTCTTAAATTAGAAAAAATGTAGAAATTGGTAATCCATTAAATTTGAAATATATTTACTTTTAAAAGATAAATAGACAACTCAAACTGATATATAAATTTGAAAAATATACGTAATAAAAATGTATAACATTTAAAAGCATTCGAAAAATATACTTATGATGTTGCTTTTTTAGGACTTACGTTTCATTTTGATATAGTCCTTAAGTTGGCCCACTACTTTAAAAAAAAATCTTCTTTGATATTATTCTTCAGTCGTTACAGTAATTTAATATTATTCTTCAGTCATTACAGTAATTTAATATTATTCTTCAGTCGTTATTGTAAATTATTTATTATGGTTGTTGTTAAAGACTTATATAAAACAAATTTTGTAAATACGTCTGGAATTTGATTGCATTTGTTACAAACAAGAGTAACTAGTAACTTAGACCTTTTTAGTTATTAACTTTAAAACTTCATAAAAGATTGGTTAACATCATCCATACTTGTCCATAACACCTATAAGACATGGTTATAGAAAAACATGAAGATACAATTTTGCCTTTAATATATTTGTTAACATTTTTAGAAGTCAAAGTAATCAAAAAGAAAAGAACAAAAGGGTAAGGAGTAGTAATAGGAAGATGCTTTTCTTGGTCACTAATTGTCCAAAACAACAAATCAAATACATACATATATATAGTATATAATATATACTATATATATACATACAAACATGTGTTTTTACTATAATATAACAAGTCAATTATATTAAACAATCTAAATGAATATGCTAAAAATTATAAAAATTCATGACATTATAAAAATAAGAAAAATCAAAATACTAGCTAGGTACGAGCCTTTTATAAGCCAGAGTAATAGCTGTAACTGAAGTCTTTAAAATACTTCAAATCCTTTTTATCTTTTAAAAAATTTCTTTTATATAGCAAAAAAAAATTATCATTTTTCCAACTATCTCAATACAAAGACGTTCACTTCTCGTAATTTATGGAGTTTATAAAAATTGTACATTCCATGGACCAAATTAAATAATACAAATCCGATATATCTAATATTGATAAAGACATTCAGATAATATAGGGTCTATATAAGTGGATAAAATGTGTACAGGCCTATTAAACAAAACAAAACTACAAAAGTATTAATGAACTCCATGTGCGTAAAAAAAAGGGATTTATGTAAATAGAAAATAAATACAATCAATGAGAAAAGACAACGACAACACATGATAAGGACATAAGTTACAATCGCTTATTGTATATAAAAACTACGTAAATTGTTCTCTTTTAGTAAAAAAGACATTACTGATTTGCATATGTCTTTTTAAATTTGTTTGATTATTTATAACGTTTCAACGTTATCACTAGGTAAGAATTTAAAACGATCCGTTTAGAGTATACTTATTTTAACATTAGTTGGGAATCGAATTTATGTAGGTGACCAATTAAAAATAAAATTAAAAGGATAGTTGTAATTAATAATAGGTGTAGATAATCAAGAGTGGATTAACCCGCATCTATAATTGATGTGATAATCCTCTTTAAATTTTATAAATAAACTAATATATATGGGGTGGGACATGTATCTGCACATATTAAATTTAAAGAACCAAACCCGATCAATAACTCGGCGGCTGGCAGCTGGCGGCGGGTACCCTTATTTTCGGGGTTTTTGGGTTACGGGTTACTCGGGTATCGGTTTTCTCGGTTTCGAATCATACTGTTCGGTTTGGTTTTTCGATTTTTTTTAACACCCCTACCTGCCAACTTGATCAAGTCTTTGTGCTTTTTTTTACTAAATAAACTATTGAATTTTTCATTTTGAATAATTAAGTTTGTGAACATTTTTTGATGAATATATCATGAAACTTTTAGAAGTTGGTTAGCTACATTCTTTTAACCCAAAAAAATTACTTGTAAGTTGGAATTAGTTAAGAATGTTTTTTTTAAACCTACGTTTGTTGTTTTGTTCTCAAACTCTGTGTCATTCAATATCTTCGCACCCAACGCCAACACTCCTCCTTGCCACCCTTCTTCACCCCCATTGTCTTCCACTCTTTTATGATCGCCCCCTCAAATCGCTGTCCCATGTCCTCGATTCTCCTTCTTTTGATCGATTTATTTCTTTTCCAATTATCCCTCTTTTTTGATCAATATAGACATACTATATTAAATTGTTGTA
>CM058040.1:28498590-28511062 GCA_030169165.1 Centaurea solstitialis
AAACTTCCCTATTTAATATAGAAAAGAGGGGGGTACATATGGCGATAAAAAATCAGAGTCAAAATAGGAAATAGAATATTACCGGAATTAATCGCCTTCACAAGTTTAGAGGCCGAGGGGAAAACCTATATTGGTGTTAATCTTCAAACAACATCAAATTGATATCTTCTTCTTCTACGATATTCTATTGATTTCATGCTGATTTCGTACTATTTTGGTGAGGGAATATTATAAACATGTAGAACATAAAGTTCAATAGGTATGTTTCTATTGAACTATTTACATATGCATATTTGATGTTTAGTTTTGTTGGTATGTTCACGTATGCATATTTATTGTTAACTTTTGTTGAACTCTTTACATATGCATAGTAATTGATAGGTTATTTCTTTTGAATTGTTCACATATGCATAATTAATGGTACTTCTATCGAACTGTTCACATATGCATATTTGATGGTTACGTTTTGTTGATAAGCTCACATATGTAATTTTACAACACATGGTCTAATATTTTTTTGAAACATAAATTGTATAGGATTGCAATAAAATTAACAACGTTTTGCCAATTGCAAAGCAAATTCTTTTATAGCAATTCATATGTAAACGAACTATAACAACACTTCTATAGTAAGGCATTGATGGTTACTTTAGTTGATCTATTCACATATGAACATTAACACTAATCTTCACCTTTATAACCATACCGAACACAATTAAACCCTAAATCTATCTACCCATGAACCATCCACACTAACATCGACAACTTAAAACAAGATGTAGTAAAATTTATACAACAACATACCTTAACACATACATAATTGGAATCCTAAACACATAACTACATAATGGACGGTTATAATCCTTGACATCCTCGACAATTATATCTCCAAAACCGTCCAAATGATTGTGTTCGTTGTTGACCTCTAAGTTATTCTTTAAATCCGAAAAGTCTTCAAGCCCCTATGAATACTCACTTCACGACTATAGAACCAAACACTGAATACTCACTTCACGACACTCCATATAAAGAAAGCTCCCGAAGAAAATTTCTTCTGCAACACAACAATCTAAAGGTTGATGGAGACTAGAAACCATAAAACAAATCTTCTAAAAAGAAGATGTTAATTTTGAAAACATGCCATGTTTATCCATACTAAAGTTACGAAAATGATAAGCCATGATTGAAAACATGCCATGTTTAACCATATATAGATGATATAACCCACGATTGTATTAAAAATTAAAATACCAATCATACCCTTAGTAATATGACAACCAATTAATGAAACCAAATAAAACATTGCAATCTAATTGGTCAATATCAGTTAACAAGGTTAACACTGAATAATGGGTTAACAAAAGAATAGCCCTCTATATGTAGAATACCCGTTGAGAACTTTGTGAGCCAAGCACAATCATTAAATGAATTTAATATTCTACGGTTATGAAAGGCGATGACAAATTTGTGATAATTTTTAATTTGGAACTAATTATTGGATAAATGTCAAGTTTAATCAGGCATTCATGGCATTTGACATCTAATCCGACACTAGTTCTTCATGCAACTTCGATCGAACCTTGATTGGGACCCTAACCGTCATGCAACCTTGAACTCCATAAACACCCCCCCCCCCTTTCTTCAATAGTGAACCCCACCCTTGACCTTTTCTCCTGCAAAACACAGTCCCCTCCCTTTCATTCTCCAGCGGTAAGAACCCCTTCACCTCTTAAAACGTCGATGAAAACCCTCAAATGCTTTTGCTTCCACTAATGAAAATCAATTTTCTGATATGGGGTCCATTTAGTAAGGTAAATATGATTTTGGTTTGGTGTTTGTATTCGATTTTGGGTTCCTTTCATCTTTCTAATCTCATTTCTATTCTAAAATCAAGTTTTGGGTTTTCTTGGACTTAAATTCAATTTTTTTGCTCATTTATGTTTCATCAATAGAGAAAACCTTAACCCTAACGATTGAGTTCAGCTGAAGTAGTGGCAACAAAGGAAGATGAATAAAGAGGTGTTTAAAGCAAATGCGATGGTTGGTGGTGGGTGATGATGATGCCATTTAAAGAGGGGAATGAACATGAACAACAATGTTATGCGGTTGAAACTAAATCATCACTATATGGAGGTTGACAGGTTGTACTTAAGGGAAATCGGATTTTTTTTAAAGAGCATAGATCATGCATTTCATGGGTTAAAATAACAAATAGACGAAAATTTGTTTGATTTCATAAGGTGAAATAGCATATAAACAGAAATTTTGTCGTGTTTCATGGGGTGATATGGATTACATATGAAAATTGTATTTGATTTCATGCATGTGGTGAAATAACAAATATTTGAAAATTATGTTGGATTTCATGAGCTGAAATAGCATATAGATAAAAGTTGTGTTTTATTTCATGAGGTGAAGTAGCATATGGATTCATCTACCCTTAACTCCATCAAAATTGGAATTTACAATTTTTTTCTTTTGGCTTAAAATTGGGTAAAAAATCATAACCATTGGATATAAATCTTATGGTGGATGAGATGGGTTTCTTATGATTCACAACCTTTTTATGTTTTTTTATTTGATTTAACCCCTAGACAAGTATATTATATATAGATATAAACAAATTTTTGTCAAAGTCATGCACATTAGTGGCAAGTTGGGTTAAGCTAACCCAATTTTAACCAGATTAATTTATGATTTATAGATTTAAGGGTTTGGGTTTTGAATATAAGTGGACTGTTAACTATTTGAATTAGATGAGTTGAGTGATTTGATGATTTTTGGTATAACCCTAATTAAACATAAAAAATGGTTGATCTTGTTAAGTTAAGTTTCAATGTGACATTAAATGAAATGTGAAAAACATGCATACAATATATTACATGTGCTTTAGTTTATATGATATAAATGGTCTTCATTATGGAGTTAATATTTTGTCACTCGATTTTTTGTCCACATATGATTGTTGAATACAATTCTTTTAACCAAAGAAAATGGGTTTATAATCTATGTACGGTTACATATTAACAACGTACATGTAGATATAATGTTGTTTATCACTTGGTCATGCATTTGCTCAGGAGACAAAAAGAACAAATATTTTTAAGTATTTACTAGTTATCCAAAAGAAAAAAGTAGATTATAAAGGTCAAACGTTGTTTTAAGTATACAATAGGAACTCTAAACATTGAATAGATACCGAAGACAAAAAAATATATACTAATTAATTACATTTGAGTTTTGTTCTTATGATATATGATGTGTTTTATGATTTATTTATTATTCTTCTTGTTAAAATGTTTCTAGTCAGTTCCCTAGTGTTTACCAAGTCTATAAGTTGACAATGAGAACAACTTATTTTTGTAAAGCTAGAAAATGAGAAAAAGTATATATCAAATATTTCCATCCATTGCTCCACTTCGTCATCTTTTATAAGGAAGACATTACGCACCACGAGACTATTGCCCATGTTCATTCATTTAACTCCAAGAACAAAAATGTCATGTTCGTTCGTTTGTTTAATATGCGAACACAAATGAACTATCCTCTGAATGGTCCAAGATTTATTTTTTTAGTTTTGAAGATTTTAAAAAAATTAGAAGAGCCTAAGATGGTTTGTTGACTTTGTTCCTAACAACTGTAATATAGACTCATGTTTTTTGTTGTGTTAAGGTAGTGCAAACCTATTAAATTATCTACTCTTTAGCCTACCCCTTCAACCTTCTGCCCCCTTTGAAGAAGCTACTACTTATGACCATACATATGAACCCTAATTAATCTAGCATTCTAGAAATCCTAACGGATGCCATGTTCTAAGATATATTTGGCACTATCGTGTCTAACCTTAACTACTTATTCTGTTTAATGTAGTTGGGACATGGACTAACCACAACATCCTCATTTCTGCAACTTACACTTTCCCTCGTATGTCTTTTTTGTTGCTCAACATTTTGACACATAATGAACCGCTTTAGCTTCTTTTGTACCATCACTTTAATGAACACACCTTTCGGCCTACAATAAATCCTTACACGATTACTTAGCTTTATGAAAAACGTAAACTACCAACCATATCATAACATTATGAGAGAGTTTAATGTATACAAAGGGAAAATTGTATGCAATAGAAAAAAACAATGCTAGCATTGCTTGTTGGGGAGGTTATCATAATTGCTTTTAATTCAATTAATTTGCATAATGTGTAATTTAAGAAAATAAAGTTGTGATTGTTTTAGAAAAAAATTTGTCATAAGAGCATCATAAAGCATTGCATATTATCATGCTTACATCATGTATGACATCTTTCATGACTTCTTTATTTTAAAATCAAATAAAAAAATATAGAGATTCACTAAAATAGTCGATCTTCTCTACAATTCCACTTTTTAGCCATTTTTTCCAAATGAATTTTATATTAGCCTTTGGTGCATTTGGGTAAACTCCATTTTCAGATTAAAGAAAGAAGAAAGTATTTATGCAAATTCATGCATGGATTTAGATTTGTATAAAGATTTTTTTTTCTTTTCTTTTTATCTAAAATTAGACATTGGTTGTTAGTTGAAGAAATTGGTTGTTTTAGTCACTTTCCCAAGAAAATTATGAGATGTCTATTTATATATGAGAAAAAATTCTTTCCAAATTTTAACATCAAATTTGTGATTCTTTTATCATATAAAGCAAATTATGTTTGGGTTTGTAGGATTATTGATTAGAGTTAACTTGGAATGAAAGTTTAGAGTTGTCGGAGAACAAAACTATTATATTATATAAAACAAAAAAATCTTTTTCAAATAGTACTCTTTTTTAAATACTGCTTAATACATCTAAACGAAGTAAGGTATCTTTTTTTTCTCCAATACCGTGTACAACATCCACTATAATTGATATGAAAAATTGTATACCATGTACCAACCAACTTAACTTGATACTAAAAGTAAGTTTTATTTGGTACATGTTAGTATTGTTTCCTACCCACATTGCAAAAGTTGAATTCACAACTCAAAATTCTACAGTCAAATATCAAAAGATGAAATTACAATGTTCGATAGTATGTACTTTAAAAACTAATACAACCATTCATTCAAGTAAAGGTGTCTCCTGGGATTTTTACAAACCAAACACTGGTTCAATCTACCAGACACCAGTTTGGCAGAGTTATTATCGATCGCCTTACACTCTTGATTATATGCAATCTCTATAAACAAAGAATACAAATGTTTCAAAAGAAAAAATAACAAACAAAAAAAAGACACTTGTCCTAAATAATATATTACTTCATTCGAGTTTCCTCTTAATTTATAATATTTTTTTAACATATCTTTGTACCAGCCTCATTTAAGTTTAGGTTAAGTGAGTAACTAGGTAATGAAGGAAAGAACTTTATTTGGTGGGTTTACATCTTGCTAAATGGTGTTGGACACTATCTTTAATTTGAAGCAAGGGCGACTTGGCTGGTTGGGTGGTTGTGCCTCAATTGCACATGGGGGAGTGTATTGAAGAATAAAGGCATTTCACCCTTTCTACCAAGCCCATCACCATTCTTGGATCCCAAAAGCTCCTCATTTATAGGAGGGGTAGAAAGGTAAATTAACATGTGGGGTTGACCATCATGCAATTGTCTCTATGTCTTGTTGTTCCTATACTCCATGTTCAAAAGACATCATTAATGTGATGTAAGACAATCTTATATCCTTTGGAAAGAGTTATTATGTCTTTAATCTAAGGTGAAGATTTGTTCTAATTAAAGGATTATAATTTTCTTTTATTGAAATTTATTTGTTATAAAATGATCTAATATGAACATGAAACACATGGTCACTTATCTAATTCAGCTATTTTCCATCAATTGTTTAAAATCAAGTCAAAAACAAACATTGATCAATAACTATGCAAATAAGCCGTTAACTAAACCATTTAACGGGTAAGTAAAAACCAATTTTTGCTTCCTTTTTATTATCTCAATCATTAAATAACCAATATATAGTTGGGTCATTGTTATTTAGAAGCGCTTAATTAGAGTTTTGAAACCAACCTTTTGTAATTTGATACGGTGTTCAATAAGGCATTGTTTGATAAACACAAACTAGTAGGGGTGTAAACGAGCCGAGCCGAGCTCGAGCTCGATTAGGCTCGAGCTCGGCTCGTTTAAGGGTATAAAGCTCGAGCTCGAGCTCGGCTCGTTTCGAGCCTTATGTGTCAAGCTCGAGCTCGAGCTCGTCAAGAATTTAGCAAGCTCGGGCTCGGCTCGAGCTCGGCTCGTTTACCTATAAATCAATATTTATTATGTATTTTTTATTTTTTTAATATTTTTATTATCAGTATTTAATTATTTAATAGTTATTTTTTAATATATATTTATATAATATATATATATATATATATTAGTCGAGGCTCGTTTAGGCTCGTTTAGGCTCGCGAGCTTAATTGTAAAAGCTCGAGCTCGAGCTCGTTTACTAAACGAGCTCGAAATAAGGCTCGAGCTCGGCTCGGGCTCGTTTAACTCGAGCTCGAGTCGAGCTTTTAACGAGTCGATCTCGAGTAGCTCACGAACAGCTCGGCTCACTTACACCTCTACAAACTAGCTTATAAGCTATCTTGTTTTTTTTGTGTATCTGTTTGGATGAACAAAAAGTAGTAGAGGCTATCAGTATCCAATCCTCCCAACCCGACTACCACATCAGTTTTTCTCCAACCCTCCCATTAACCCTCTGGAACTCTTTCTAATTAGTACTCGTACCCTGCCAACCCTCTCATTTAATTAAACACACATTACACACACAACACAAGCCTCACAACAGCGTGGCCAACCCGCATGCCTTCAAACCCGTTGTAGCCGCTGAAGGGAGTAGCGGTACCCGCTGAGGCCTCCCAACCCGCCGGCTTCAACCCGTCAGCCAACGGGTTACCGCTACTCACGGCCTTATAAGCTAGCTTTTTAAAAACTATTTGGAGATAGCTTTTTTCCAATCATACTCTTATTAATATTAATTAATTTAAACCAATATATCATTTTTGATCGTTTTAGGATGTCAATGTCACTAAATAAATATTTGGCGTGTTATTTGTATTTTGTAAATAGAGTAAATTACACTTTTGGTCCATATGGTTGCGACCCCCTTCAACCTTTGTTTCTCTTTTTAAACTAAATACACTTTTTGGCCACTATGGTTGTAATTTTGATTCCTATTTTTTCATCGTGTTTATTTATTTTGCTTCGCTTTTAGTCCCTATGGTTGTCACCCACTATCAACTCTTGAGTTACGGATGTACTTTAGTTTGAAGAACCAAAAGTAAAACAAAACGGTGAGCACAATGACCGAAACTGTAACTAGTTAAAAAAAGATGAACGAAAGTTTCTAGTGAGTGGCAACAACGAGGACCAAAGGTGTAACTTATTGTAGTCAATATTTTGGGGGTTGAAATGAAAAGTTTGTTTAGTGGGGGAGCAATTTATGAAAAAGGGGGAAAAGTGTGGGGGGGTGACGCGTGAGGCTCGAGAAATACGTGGGCGCGCGTGATGTCGCTTGTGATTAAAGCTAGCCGCATATGGAGCCGCCGATCACGGTGATCATTGGGTCACCTTTCTAACAACAAAATTAATCATAAAATTATACTAATAAAATCTTAATCTCATAATTACTGTTTCTTAATTCCATAACTAAATCTTTATTGTTTTTCAATTAAGTAAAAGCTTTAACTTAATAAAAGGTAATCATCTATACCGGTAATTTCGTTGTTTAGTTTGTCGATTAAAAGTCTTACTTCCTAAATAAGACTATTGTATTAAATATTTATCCGGTAAGCGTTTATTAATATTGTTTATCTTACAAACTGAACATGAAAGTCATCGAGAATTTATCCAGGAATAGTCTTACTATACCCTGTAAGTAGGGGTGTAAACGAGCTGGACCGAGCTCAAGCTCAACTAAGCTCGAGCTCGACTCGTTTAAGTTCATAAAGCTCAAGCTCGATCTCGGCTCGTTTTGAGTCTTATGTGTCAAGCAAGAGATCGAGCTTGTGAAGAATTTTGCAAGCTCGGGATCGGCCCGATTACCTATAAATCAATATTTAATAAGTTTTTTTTTGTTTTTGTAGTATTTATTATTTAATTTTTATATATTTATTATTTAATATATATTTATATTATATATTAACTAAGGTTTGTTTAGGCTCGCAAACTCTATCATAAAGGCTCGAGCTCATTTATTAAATGAGCTTAAAATTGACGAAGTTCAAGCTCGAATCGAGCTTTTAACGAGTCGATCCCGAGTTGTTCATGACCAGCGCGGCTCACTTACACCCCCTACCTGTAAGTGATGGAATTGACTCTTATTCGGTAAGTATTTATCGGGTTGAATAAGCTTACCAAAAATATTATACGGTAAAGTAAGTAAGGATAATACATTTGCTTTAAGTTCTCATCGATAAATATTTAATGAACGGTCACTTAATGGGTGAGCAAGTCAATTGTATCTTAATTAGTTACAACCTTTTCTCATATAGTCCAATAGAAGAATAAATAATTTAACAAAAAAATTAAAAAATTTAAATTATAGTCAAGCATTGATACTTAAATGAGGTAAGGTTTTTAAGCATTGTGTTATATATAAAGGTGTTTGAGTTCCGGTATGAAAGGTTTAATCCTTAAACCACAAATTAAACTACAATGGTTTAGAAAATTTTCCAAACCAAGTGTTTTGGTAACAAGTTACCAAAGTGGTTAAATCGGACTACAAAATGTGGTATTGTATAATCGGTAACTAGAAAATAAGATTTCTATCAATATAACATTATACAAAACTAAAGCGAATTAGTAAAGAAGCATCAATCTCTGAATGAAATTTTTTTTAAGCAATTTGAAAAAAAATCAAACAAATACATCAACAAACTATTGGGAATTTGACATATATTCGATAAGTTGAATGACTATTTAAAGTTTGAACAAATATTAAACTAGTTGAAGACTGTATTGGAATTTTGAATTTTGTGTTTTGGATTTTGAATTGTGTTTTGGACTCAGAAAATTTGAAACAAAAACTAAAAAACTTATTGTTTTAGGTGAACATTTTTTAATCAGACCACAAAGTTTTAGCCTATAACATAAAACTCAAAAAATGAATAATTAAATTGTAGAGCAGATTAAACCAAACAGTTTAACTAATTTTTAACCATAAACAAACCATCATATCATTTAAACCGTCAATAATAATCTAATTTAACTTGACTGGTTTAAACGATATAATAATTTCTCTAAAACACTCCTGCTCATGTCTAAAGTTAGTTAACTCACAAAAAGCATCATAAACATCCCCAATTTCTAAAACCAGTATAGAAAAAGAAAAAGAGGGTAATGATTGTTTAAGATTGTACAATATTTCTTTTATAAAGAAAAATAGTTATAATACAAGAGTATATATAAAGAACCCAATGTCTTTAAAGGTTTAATATAAATATTAAACGAGTTAATCTAGAGACCACTAATCACGGCCACCTAATGATTGTACTAGATATATTGCTTGAAGTACAACTATTTAATGCATGAGGCTTTATTACCACAAACAAGAAAAGCAGGTGTGAAAATTTGGGTGGTAACTTTCCCTTTTTAAGCCGACAAGTAAATTGTAGTGCCGACAGCTTCAAATTCCGTACGGATGTTTTGTCGCTTCTCTTTTAAACCCAAAATACTTTTTTTAGTTTTTTACCCGCCAAAATTTTCATCATTTTTATTACCACTCTAAAGTACAAAAACATCACCTAAATCCATGACGGGTATAAAGTTTTAGTTTCAACCTTACACCGCTACATTAGAACCACATCAGTTTTTCATTATCTTATCGTCAAATCATTACCAACCTTTCAAATCACGTAACACAACCATTCATACTTCATACCGTTACCATTTTTTTTATTAATTTTAAATATAAATATAGAAGAGAGAGAGAGAGAGAGAGAGAGAGAGAGAGAGAGAGAGAGATGGGGGGGAGAGAGAGAGAGAGAGAGGGTAAGGACGGGTTCTAGAAGCCACTGCCCAACCCATTGCGCGAAACTGTGTGTGGTGTAGCATGAACCCGGCAAACCCGTCGAATCTGTTCATGCTACGCATGGCCTAATCATATATCACTTGTTACTTAAAGGATGTAAATACCAAAGGGTTTGTAGGCTGTAGCCGAGCGGTATCAAGGTGTTTGTAAGGTGGTTCGCTCGGCCTTTAGTCAGGGGTTCGAGTTCCATTGTGGAAAAGGTGTAATTTAGGAGTAGAGTAGATTTGCTATTAAAAAAACTTAATGGATGTAAATTTCAAAAGTTGTCTTTGTGTTTTGGATAAATCTGTATTTGTGTTTTGGATAAATTCCATATATTATTAATTTGTTATTACCGTTGAGAATTATATTAGTGTATCTAATGTATTGAGCTGTCTTTTTTCGGAAGATGGCAAATTGTTAGATACAAACGTAGTTAGAAAAATTACTTGAATGATTAAAGTAAAAAAAAAAACTAGAATATATTTATATTGGTAGCAATGTTTTACAACCATTTTTCTCTTCGTTAAATATTTATCTAAGACAATTGACATTGCTTGACAAATGGTAAAAATCACTTAACCTGTTATATGACGAGTCATAACAAATGACAAATAAATAAACCCTACAAAATATCTCTTACCATGGTATGGATTCTAAAAGGCGGACCGGTAGAAGGGGCAAAGTAGCAAAAAGGACAAAACGGTAGAAGGGGCCGACGACGAAGTGACAAGAGCATAATGGTGGGGCATGGAGCATAGGAGGGTGTTCATGTTTGAGTGAAGATGGATCCTTGGGCATGACCGTACGCGACATGGGATTGCGAGTTAAGCCTGGTTTGCCAATCGCAACTAATTATTACAGAAATAAAATAAGGAAATTATGGGAGAAAAAAGGAAATCAGCCACCAATCTAGAATACATACGCAACTAGCCACACCGTTATGGCTATGTGAGAACCCACCGGAAAAGCAATCAAATAGTGAATTAATTGGGTGGAGTCGCAGGAAAGGTCGTGTAAACTAATGTTCCCTTTTTCTTAAACTAGTGACCGGCACGACTTATTTGATGACTTCGGTCGCGTGGAAAGTCAAGGGACTTTTTTGTTTGTGTATTTTTCTCGATATTCAATTGGTTTTGGATAGTTATAACTTTTAAGAAAGGTAGGTCCTTTTTTAAGTTGCTTAAATTTTTACTATTTGGTTTAGTACTAATATGATGAAACTACTTTTAATTGCTAAGCCATGCGCATAACTGGCTCAAGGGTCGTTTTTGGAAAGCATGCCTTGGTACCATGAGTGTGAGTGTGCATTTGGGCACATTCGCTAGAGAGGGGCACCTTATTAGTTAAGGATAAAACCTCAGATACCCTTTCAGAAAAAGTTATTCTAATTTTGGTTTCTTTCAAGTCCGCTTTATTTTTACTCATTGATTTATTAAAGGAGTGCGGGGGAATGTACATTTTGCAAGTATTATGTTTCATTATTTATCTAGAATAAATACTAATTAAAATAAAACATGTTGTGGAAAAGTAATACTTGGATGATCAACTTCATCTATGTTTAGATTATTTTAAAAAAATTATGATAAAAACATATATAATATATTTTCAATACTTTTTTTAATCATTATTCACACATCATTTACATGTATTTTTCTTTCTTTTCGGTTGTATTATCTTTTTTATTTGTTTATGTTTTTTCTTTTTATTTGGAGTTGTTGATGATGTTTTGATAAAACATCATTTTTGGGTTAAATGTTATGATGAACGTCGGGCAACATAAATATGAGAACAACTAGAAAATATCATTTTTGCATGAAACCTTTTTGCTCATTAACCATTTCAGCTACATTATGTAAGTCAAACTTAAAAATATCAAGGATGATAAAGAGACGACAAAGGCAAAAGTGAAATCTTTGTGCAAATATTTCATTCTCATAATCGGCTACCTATATATCCCAAAGCTAAAAGTAGAACTTGAGGATTCAGGAAGTGTTAAGGGAGAGGAGACATTTAGGCTATGTTTGGTAAACTAGCTGATAAGCTAGCTGATGACTGATAAGCTAGCTGATAGCTGATAAGCTAGCTGGTGACTGATAAGCTAGCTGGTAGCTGATAAGCTAGCTGGTGAACAAGTCACGTTTGGTAAAAACTAGCTTATGAGTATGTAAAATGACCAAAAAGGACATCTTTAATAAATAATCAATTACAAGTATTTTATAATATAATTAAGATAAAATTTTAATAATATAATTAAAATAAATTTCTAATAATATAATATGTTAAAAAATAATATAGATATTATTATATATACACTATAAATTTAGAATTTGTTAAAATAAACTTTAGAAAAAATCTACATTAACTAATAATTTAAATTATTATTAAATATAATAAAAGTAAAATTAATCAACTTAACATATCTTAAATAATCAATAATTCTAAAAGAATAT
>CM058040.1:28511162-28528141 GCA_030169165.1 Centaurea solstitialis
GGTGATCAACGGTGGCTGTTAACTCTTTACGTCACCCACGACCTTCTTATCCAGGCCACCACCACCGCCATTGATTTCTTCATCATCTTCCTTATTTCCACCAAGCACACATCACACCATTGCCGGTTTGTTAGCAAACACAGATCCGAAATCCCTCTCTTTTTAAACCCATTTTATAATCTTTTCTAACTTCTATATAAACCAAACCAATTGCATCTTTCTTTCATTCATCATCCACCATTGAATAACGATGAACACCCTCCTCCAGCTTCACTGCTCAACCACCCCAGTTGATAACATGTTGAAAACCGTCTTATCTCCGAAACCCGTGCAGCCGAACGGCCAGCTCGTGTTCGTCGAAAACCGTCCCGAGATCAAGAAGATCGACGGGTGGTGTTCGTGTGGCTGCACCGAGTGCGACGATCCCACGGTTCCGCACGATTACTTCGAGGCGGTTCTGGATTACATTAACGACATGCTCATGGGCGAAGAAGATGATTTGGTGAACAAATCGTCCATGTACCATGATTGTTCTGCTCTCCAAGCCACCGAGAAATCGTTCTACGATGTTCTTGCCCAAAAGAAACCCGCCCTTGAAGCTTTGGACCTCAATTTCTCTTCCTTCCAACGCCCCCAAACCCTATCTTTTTCGAACCCAATTGGAGTTGGAGTTGGAGTTGGAGTTGGAGTGGTGAGGGGGAAGAAGGGCCGCCAAGCGGCGGAAAACGTAGGGTTTGAGGAAGGCCGGGGTAACAAGCACTTGGCGGGAGGTCGGGCGGAGGAAGAAAAGATGGATACCAAGGAGATCGTGAGCATGATCGACAAGCTCCTTCTGTGTCCGGGTTCGAAGCATGTTGGATTGCATGATGAGCTTGCTTGTTGCCCTTTTGACCGGCCCGCGAACCCGTCGGTCGCGGGAAAACAAAGGCGAAAGCGGTCGGATGCCACCAAGGAGATCGTCGACTTGAAGAGTCTACTCACTCAGTGCGCGCAAGCCGTTTCGTCGAACAACAAGCTTGGGGTGGAAAGGATGCTCAAGAAGATCCGAAGCCATTCTTCCCCTCGTGGAGATTCCGACGAGCGTTTGGCGCATTACTTTGCCGATGCGCTCGAGGCCCGTTATGCGGGGACCGGAATGGATCTTTACTCGAATCTGGCCTCGAGTAAGATCATGGCTTCGGATATCGTGAAAGCTTATCAGGTTTACGTCTCCACGTGTCCTTTCAAGAAAATGTCTAATATCTATGCTAATAAAATGATTGGAAACCTGGCGAGGGGTTCGCCAAGGCTCCACATCATTGATTTTGGGATCCTGTACGGATTCCAATGGCCCTGTCTTATTCAAGGCCTGTCAGCCAGGCCTGGTGGGCCACCAAGGCTCAGGATTACAGGAATTGACTTTCCTCAGCCGGGTTTTCGCCCGGCTGAGAGAGTCGAAGAGACAGGGCGTCGCCTGACCGACTACTGCAAAAGATTCAACGTCCCATTTGAGTACCACGCGATAGCAAAACAATGGGACGATATTAAACTCGAGGATCTCAATATCTGTGAAGATGAGATCCTCGTGGTTAATTGTTTATACCGATTAAGAAATGTTCCTGATGAGACTGTACTGGGAGCCATCGATTGTCCACGAGAGTCGGTTTTGAAGTTGATCAAGACGATCAAGCCAGATATGTTCCTTCACGGAGTCGTGAACGGGAACTACAACGCCCCGTTCTTCCTGACGCGGTTCCGTGAGGCGTACTTCAACTTCTCGGTGTTGTTCAACATGTTTGAGTCGGCAATGAGCCGGGAAGACGAGGAGCGGTTATTGTTTGAGAAGGAGGTGATCGGCCGTGAAGTGATCAACGTGATAGCGTGCGAAGGAACGCGGAGGATTGAGCGTCCGGAGACGTATAAGCAGTGGCAAGCGAGGAACGAGAGGTCGGGGTTCGCGCCGATGCCGATGAACCAAGAGATAATGAAGGAGGTGAGGGCTAAGGTGAAGGTAGGGTTTCATAAGGACTTCATGGTGGATGATGATGGTAATTGGATGGTGCAAGGGTGGAAGGGGAGGGTGATCTATGCTATCTCCTCATGGAAGATTGCATGATAGAGGCATTACATCAAAGAGTTCTATATATGCCAAGTGAATAAAAAAAGACTCTTGTGTCTTTAAATTTCATGTTCCTAGAGTTATGTGTGTTAAAAAAAAGTTTTACTTTTTACCATTATATATATAAAAATAAAAACTAGTCCAAAAGATATAATCACTTGCAAGAAACAAAGGTAACAATTAATGGCCCATAAATAAGTAGCTAATTAGTTAGTCACAAATATATTTTACAAGTTCAGTGACATAATGAGTTAAATTTGTGTTACTATGATGAGTAAGCTATTAGAATAAAGGGTTTCTTGTAACAAGAACACCTATAAAATATTAAGTATACATATGATGAGTAAGCTATTATTGAAATATATATAATAATACAATCTTCAAATACCATAAAAATACCAGCGACTAGGAAATAGAGGCATGGGAACGTCTAAAGCTAGAAAAGTACCAACATCATAAAATTTAGATCAAAAGACGTGTTATAACACTGGAACTTTTTGAAATTTTTGTTGCATTTGTATTTCACCTGTTATTTTAACCTTAAATATACCTTTCATTAAGTTACATTGTTGGGAAATAATACGAGGGTGGATTTCTATTTTTCTAAGAATGGGTAGTCAAATCTGTGGTCAATGCGGGTTTAGCCGCACAACTACCTGCATGAGGGTCTATTGAACCACATATTCATGTAAGGGCAACTTGACATGCACGTTTAGCCATGCGACAACCGGCAGATCGGTTTTTAAGTTACTGAGGCTAGGTTGCTCATTATCTTCATTCCTTTCTTAAGGGAAATCATTTTTGTGGGCTTTGAATCAATTTTTAGAGCTTTTAAGGTACAAGGGAAGGATTTAAGTGGAGAACTCAACTCAAACTTTATCTTTGGAAGCTCTGGTTTCAAGACTTAGCAAATCCATGTTAAGTCTTAGCAAAGCCCCATAATTTCGGTTTTGGTTGGAAGGTTCCAAATCCATGTTAAGGTTACTCTTTGATTATTTAGAGATCTAGTTTAGGGAACTTGATATATCAAGGCTTGATCTTTGGTTTGAGGGATATTTTTGGAAAAGCTTTGTTTGTGGATCTTGAACCTTCATGTTTGGAAGCAAGAGGTGGGTTTGAAAACTAGTTTTAACTTATCCTAACAAGGTGAGCTTCAATTATTTTGTCAAAACTATGTACGCTTGAGATCACTTATTTACTTTGTATTTTTTAGCATTTCTCATTTGAACCTTATCTATGTATGTATGTATATAGAATGAGTTGGATTCAAGTGAGACCAAGTGTTTTCATGAGACTTGTGAGATTACGTTTTTACATTTGAAACTTCATAGCAAAACATTAAGATAGGAAAAAAAATTGAACCTCCAAAGCAAAAAGATTATAAAAGTTACTTTCATAGTGTTTTGATGTGAAGTTTTAAGTGTAAAATTGTGTTCTCGCATGTGAATATTAATCAAAACTTGTACACGAATCAATTTAAAGTTTATAATCGAGATTATGAATCATATTATGATTCACACATGAGAACATTCACATGTGAATTTTAATCATAACTTGTACGTAAATCAATTAAAAATACATAACTGAAATTATGAATTAATGTAAGAATAATATGTAAAGGCATGAATCATAACATAGGTTCATACGCGAACAATAGTTAAAACTTATATATCATTTAAATTACAACTTAATTATAAACAAAATTCTCAATCGTTTTAAGATTTATACGGGAATTTTTAATATATATATATATATATATATATTTATCATTATGAATCATAAATTAATGATAATAAAAATCTTGTTTTTTTGGTATAATTTATTCAAAAATAAATATTGATCATATTTTAGATATTTCATGATAAAAGAAGATTAGTAATCTAATAATAATTTTAAAAAATTGTGTAAGTTTTATGAAAATGAAGTGGATTAGCGTTTTAAATTTAATGCTTGGATCATTGATTTGATAAAAGTTTCAAACATGCTCTTGGTTGATTTATACTATATTGATATATACAAAGCTATTTTTTATAAGGATCATCTAGGCTTCGTCTAAACTACATCCTCGTCAATTTGAAAATGAAAATTGGGTTGTATGAAGTCTGGCTAAATGATGCGCATCGAACCTGGGTGAATGAGATAGTTCTCTTAGGCTATTTAAATTAGTCACAAATTTACCTATATTTATATATTTTATTTCTTATAACATCAGCCATTGAAAGTTTTTATTCATTTCTTACCATCTTTACGTTATGTTCTCATAATTCATTTTATGAATGAAATGAAACGAAAAAGTAGGAAAGCAGAGGAAAGTAAAAATTACTCGTATTCTCGAGATTTCTTTAAGAAAGAAAAGAAAGGAAAATAATGTTAAATTTTCTTTCAAAACTTCCTTCCAAATATGAAGAAAAAAAAGAATTTTAAATCAATTAAAAAATATTAAAATTATTAAAATTACAAAATTATCCCACCTTCAATTATTAAACATATATTTTTTAAAAATATATTTCTAAAACTTTTTTTCCTTCTTTTCTGTTCAAAAAATACGAAATAAAAAATCTTTTTTTTTTCTTTTCCTTTATTATTTTTCTCTTTCGAAAATATAAATAAAAATTTTATTTTCATTTCATTTCATTTCTATTCATTTATTTTGTTTTTCTTTCTCCTTGTTTTCAAGATAACAATGCAAAATTTTAAGGGCTTTTATTTAAACATTTTCAGACATATAAGATAACATTTTGCTTGAAGGGGTATGTATCCAAGTCATTTCTTACCATCCCACATCAAATCTTGCTCACAAAGTAATGCTGTCTCACTCACTCAAAAATAATATAATAATATTTCTATGTATTGAATATTTTTATTATTATAATATTTCTTCATTTGAAATTTATCTATTTCCTTATCTTTAACCAAGTATTTCTATTAAACTGTCGTATTTTCCAAATCAAGATTTCTAAATGATTGAGATTATTTAAAATAACATAAACCTTCTGACATTAAATTGTTTTATGTCTAAATATTATTTACTAATTAATAATAGAGAATAAAGATTTTAGCAAAACTAAAGAAGCCCTCGCTTTTGACTAACAATTTTATGATGGTAACCCACCAGCCATCATTTTGTCCCATGCCCACTTCCTCTTTGACTCAAATCAAATCTTTGCTATTACTCTCAAAAAGGAAATTATTATGGAGCTATCTTATAACCATAAATACGGAAAATTGGCCTAAAGAGCTAAAATATAATGTGATTTTCATTTTCTAGCTATTTTACTGGAGCCAAATTATCATGGAGCTATTGTGATATATCAAATGCATCTAATCACAATTTAGCTTGTCAATATGTTGTAATCAATCTCCTAATTGGTTCAAATAGTATTATAAATTCAAATATCGTTTGAAAACTTAAAATGTTCTTATTTCAAATTTATTGAGTGTTATTTGTATTGCTTATCAATTATATAAGAGAACATATCCAAAGTAACATACGTTTTGATAAACACAAATCTTGTAGATAGTTGCGGATCCAAGATATTCGTTGATCTGATGCACCTTTTAAATTAGATAAAATGTTTGCAAAGTTGCTTGATGTTTCTAGCTGAATTCCTCTTAAGAGGGATATTTTTAAGTTTATTTCGAGATTTTTTTTAGCTTTTTGGTTTTTTCAATAGATTTTTTTTTTTGGTCAAATTCAAAGAAACTTTTCGATTTTTTTGGTTAATTCAAGAAAGTTATATTCTTTCTTATTCACTTTGAGGGGCTTGTTGGGTGGATGGTATTGAAAATAAAAAAATAGGAATAAAAAGTCATTATTTAAACAAGTTATATAAAAATTGGATTTAATCCTTAGCTTCAAAATATTTCAAAACACTATTTTATTTGAAAATTTTTATAACAAAAAGGGAAGATAGAAAAGTTACACAAGACCTTTTTAAAATCACAATAGATCCACCCGAGCTTATAGATTTGATCAACTCAAAATAATTAAAACGTTTTAAAAGGCAATATTTGCTAAAAGAATTAAATAAACCAATTATTATTAAATAAAAAAGTACGCTAAAAGTCCATACTTTGAACTTGGTCGTCACTCTCCTTTAAGGAAATTTCACCGGCGGCTGAACTCAATTTACGTTGCTTCAAAATAATTCAATTATTATTATTATTTAAAAAAATAGAATATTATAGCTTTTATTAGATTAAAATATTAGTTCTTTTGTATGTTGTTCCTATTTTTGTCATTATTAAAATTATAACAAGATTTTATGTAAATATCATAAGATCTTTTTTGGTATAACTGCAATTTGCATGTGAGAATAATTGAGTTTTATTAGAATTATATATTGTCACATTTTTTAATTAAATTAAGCTTATTGGTACTAGTATTATTATTAGGACTATGAGATCTTCATCTATATTCATCATCTTTTATCTATTTTCATCATTTCATATGTATAATATGTTAAAGTTTCAAATATAATGATATAAATAGACATGTAGAATTAAACAAGTGTAAATAAAGATGGTGAAAGTTAGCAAAGATTTGGTCTTTTCGGGAAGATACACCATGAAGTCAACGAACTGTAAAATATTAAATTTTCAAAACAAAAAACGCCAAACACTCAGAGCAAAACTCCGAACATTCACCGGCCTGAACCTTCATATGAAAAAGACATTGAACATTCAAAGCAAACTACAATTCAAACCTTCTCCAGCCTGAACTTGTGTATGTAAAAAATGAGCGTTCGCGTGAAAAGAGAACTAAACTTAACGTGAAAAAAATACGCTAACATTGATAGGAAAACATGAAATAAATAGTGAATATTCACAAGGAAAACACACCAAAAAGAAGTTGTAAATGTTTCGTTTTCACGGTACTTAAATCATGAATAAGTGGTTCTTAGAAAATCTCCAATAACTATGTGAAAATACAGATTTTGAAGATTTAAAGTGTATTTTCACTCTAATTATTATGTTATGCTAAATAAGAGAAAGGAGGTAGAAAATTTCAATTTGGAGAAATCTTTAAAACTCCATATTTTGGAGGGATGAATAATATTGGATTCTTTCATACTAATAGAAGACACTGAAATTAGGTGTTTAGAAGAAAAAAAATATTTTATTAAATATATTAAATATTTTATTAAAATATGTTATCTAAATGGGTCTAAATTGGTCCCGCTCCTTGATTTGGTTTTCATAATCAGTCATAGGGGTTAAGCGAGTCGAGATTTTAACGAGCTACTCGAGCTCTAGCTCGTTTATCTCGAGCTCGAGCTTAATAATACTCAAACTCGAGCTCGAGCTTAATAATACTCGAGCTCGAGTTGATCTCAATCACATAATCAAGCTTGTTTAAATTAACGAGCCGAGCTTTATAACACCAATGTTCGACTCAACTCATTCGAAAACTCAATTAAATATTCCGAGCCGAGTCGAGTTGAGCCGAGCCATTCGAGTATACCTTGTTTCGAGTCAAACAT
Source organism: Centaurea solstitialis (assembly GCA_030169165.1). Taxonomy (NCBI): domain Eukaryota; kingdom Viridiplantae; phylum Streptophyta; class Magnoliopsida; order Asterales; family Asteraceae; genus Centaurea; species Centaurea solstitialis. The sequence goes on from CM058040.1 coordinate 28,518,744, forward strand.
GTTCACACAAGGTTAGAATTCTAGCTCTTATATTTATTAATAATAGTATAAGTATATAAAACCTATCGAGCTCAAGTAGATAAACGAGTTAATCGATCGCGAGTTCGAACCCATAAACGAGCTCGAGCCCGATAACTCAAAAAATATTCGAGCTTGCGCTCGAGCGCAACATTATTTTTTGAGCTCGGCTCGATTAACCCACTACCGATTCGGTCCTAGTAAAAAAACATGACCTGGTCTACATACTCCATAACTGGTTTTTAGAACCAATCCTATTCTCGGTCCTAGCCAAGCCTAAATCCATTACAAGTTTTTTTAACCAAATACTTCTTGCCACATTTCATTTGGACAAAATTTCCACACGTATAAAAGTTTGATGACTTATTGGCTTGTAGCATGGTTGAAGCATTTTTTTGGATAAGGTTTGTACTATGAATGTAGTCAAAATGTCCAAACAACAATTCTACTCAAATGATCCAATTGTGTTGTCATTTGATGGTTCAAGTGGCATTGAACGTCCATATTCCATCTTGTCTATCAAGTATCGGTTGATGCGAATCACTTTCCATCGACTTAAACTCCGGGCATGTTTTTTGGACATGACGCCTTAGAGTTGAATTTTCTTTCGGTCGTAAGGAGAGCTTGACGCATTTTGCATTGTGTCTTCCATTTCTCGCTTGCAAGAACCACCATGTTGTATAAATTCCAAATGGTATGGCTTTAGATTTACACATTGGTCTATTACTTATGAAGCTTTTAAATGTTGATCGTTTTAGTGTTATAGAGTATGATGGATTTAGGTCGGGGTGATTAGAAATTCTTTTATGTGTTTGATTTTTAGGATACCGAATGCATTTGAATTCTATTCATTTGTAAATCATGTTTGTTTAAGTTTCTAAGATTTGAAATGGAATTCAAATATATTTAAAAGAACCCAAGAACCAACAAGATCATGTATGATTCATGTACAAAATCATACATGATTTGCAGAACTTTGCAATTCGTTGTCAAAGATTCGCAGAACTTTGCAATTCATTGCCAAAGTCATCCACAATTCTACATGAGCTGTGAATGTTTCGTTTTTTTACCTTCTTTTTGGATTATTTTTTCTCGATAGTGTTTTTTAATATGTTTTTACGATGAATATTCGAATTTTTTTTAACCTTCACAGTGTTTTGCTGTCAAGTTCATGTAAAAAGTGTTAGTCTCACCAGTCTCACGGAAACAGCTTGATCTCATCGGAACGAATTATCCAAACTCATTCGCAACTCTCAGTTGCTTTGGATTTAAGGAATTGAAGATGATACGTACGTGTATATATGTATATACACGTGTGTTTGTAATCAAGAATAAAGTTTCATTATTTAACATTATCGAAAATATATAATAGCATAATACATAAGATATATATATATATATATATAGCTGGTTTCTTGAAGAACCCCTCCCCACCAAGTAATATTTGTTTGTGTTGGAGGTTTTAATATGATTCCGAATGCATGCATGCATGCATGTTTTCTTTCATATATATATGCAGCAAATAGCGTACACGTATTGAAAGAAGTGAAACATCGTCATCCGACACCGATGTGTATATATGTTGCCATGCCAACTGTAACTTAATGTTAATTAGCCACCCACACCACCCCTTGTCCTTTTCTGCCACCCTCCGCCACCCCCCACTACCACCCTTCTTCCGACATTGGCCGGCAGAGATGTGCCATCTTTTTCAGATCAAGTCATCACCCTTCAATCACATCCATACATATATATATATATACACGGAGGAAAGTTCAAACGTGAATCTCTTTTTGGTTGTGAACGTGAGGACAGTTGAGAGCGCGCCACGTGAAAATCTAAAAAACACGCGACTAAGCTTTATGCATACAACCTAGCTTTATTCGGTTTGCAAAATAGCTTTATGCAGTATGAATAAAGCTTCAATGAAGCTAACCTGCGGGATTTATGCAGACTGAATACAGGTAGGCTGCAGAAGTCAAATTGTCACGTGGCGCGCTCTCGGCTATCCTCACGTTCACAACCAAAAAGTGGTTCACATTTGAACCCACCCCTACATATATATATATATATATATATAGGAAAGTTCAAATGTGAACCACTTTTTGGTTGTGAACGTGAGGACAGTCGAGTGCGCGACACGTGGTGGATGACTAGGCGCCACGTCGTCTTTGAGTGTTGTCCCCCCCTTTAATTCAATGCCCTCCCCATGAATCGCGCCTAGTCATCCGCCGTGGACTTGACGTGGCGCCTAGTCATCCGCCACGTGTCGCGCTCTCGGTTGTCCTCACGTTCACAACCAAATAGTGGTTCACATTTGAACCCACCCCTATATATATATATATATATATATATAGAGGAGCCTTCATGTAAAAACCACTTTTTTTGTAAAAACCCATAAAAACCGACTAAAAAATAATTTTTTTTACGATTTTTTTCCATCAAATGTTAGAATTGATATGTTGTTTCACATATATTTTTTTTCATAAGATGAATATCATCCATGAATTTGTTTCATAATATGAATAAATTGTTGTATATTTTCGATTCATAATATGAATAAAAATTTTATTTTTTCATGGATGATACTTACATTATGAAAAAATATATATGTGTAACAATAGTTAATATCATAGTATTTAATAAAAAAATCCTAAAAAAAATTATTTTTTAGTTGGTTTTTACAGGTTTTTACAAAAAAATGGTTTTTATTTGATTATTCCTCTATATATATATATATTAATAGGGGCGGGTTCAATTGCAACACTTTTTCGTTGTGAACGTGAGGACAGCCCAGAGCGTGACACTGGCAATTGAATCGGCGGGTCAAGATTTATTCAGTCTGAATAAAGCGTTATTCAGACTGAATAAGCCTTGACCGCGGATGACCCGCGGCTGACCCGCCCGGGTCCAATTCATCAGAGTGCGAGTAGTGTTATTCAGTCTGAATGACTAAGCCAAAAAAAATTTCAAATTGCCACGTGGCGCGCTCTCGTTTGTCCTCACGTTCACAATGAAAAGGTGGTTTGCAATTGAACTTTCACCTATATTAATATATGTATACGGAGAGAGAGAGAGAGAGAGAGAAATGTTCAAATAAGAAGTGCTAAAAAAATACGAAGTAGAGAAGTGATATCCACCACTCATCCAGTAAATAAAGGTGGCTTTGACCGGTTACGGTGGACGCAATCACGGGAGATTGACGTGATTCATCGGATAAATGGCTATTAATTAACATGGTCCTCAGTTTTTCGTTTTCTTAAGTTTTGTCTTTAACCTCCCTCTATCTATCTATGTCTCTCTATATATACATATCTATCAACCAGATTCTATAATCAAACATGGAACCAAACCTCTCGCATTCGGGTCATTACCATGTGCCCGTCGACTACTTCGATGGAGTCTTCAATTTCTTGAACAAAATGCTCATGGAAGAAGACGACCTACTCAACAAACAGCCTTGCATGTTCATCGATAGTTTGGCTCTCCGAGCTACCGAAAAATCCTTTCTTGATGTCCTCATTAATCATCCCCATTTCCACGAAACCGATCACCCGTTAATGAAAGCATACGATGCCGCCCTTCTCTGCGACGATCTTAACCGTCTCCAGCTCAACAAACCCCGTTCGGGTTCTTTGCCAAATCGCGTAAAGAAACGAAGAAGAAACGTAGAGGAAACCGTAGATTTGGCGGATTTATTAATCCGGTGTGCTGAAAAATGAGCAGCGGAAACACGGCCGTTGCCGTCCAAACCCTAAACACGATCCGGAAACACTCGTCTCCCCACGAGACCTCGTCTAAACGGATGGCCCATTACTTTGCAAATGCTCTCGAGGCCCGTTTACGTGGGACCGGAACCGAATTATACCGAGCCGGCTTAATGACACCTGCCGCAAAAATATTGGCGTCCTACAAGGCGTACATAACTGCGTGCCCGTTCCACCGCATATCGAACATCTTCGCAAACAAGTCTATCGCGAAGCTGGCAAATGGCCGAGATAAGGTCCACATCGTCGATTTTGGGATCCTGTACGGGTTTCAGTGGCCGTGCATCATCGAGGGTCTCTCGCTGAGACCCGGCGGGCCGCCGAAGGTTCGGATCACCGGGATTGACCTTCCGCAACCTGGTCTTCGACCCGCGGAGCGGGTCGAAGAAACCGGTTGCAGATTGATGGAATACGCCAAGAGATTTAAAGTCGAATTGGAGTACCATTCGATTGCGAAAAATTGGGAAGACGTTCGGGTTGAGGATTTGGAGATCGATCCCAAGGAGATGCTCGTGGTGAATAGTATATACCGGATGCGGAACGTACTTGACGAGACCGTGGTCGAGAATTCCCCGAGGGATTCCGTGCTTAAATTCATCGGGAGTTAAACCCTGATGTGTTTGTGCACGGTGTACTGAACGGGGCTTATAATGCAACATTTTTCCTTACGAGGTTTAAGGAAGTGGTTTTCCATTTCGCGACGCTTTTCGACATGTTTGAGGCGACGGGAAAGCGTGAGGACGAGGACCGTGTGTTGTTCGAGCGAGAGGTGTTTGGGCGGGATATAATGAACGTGGTGGCGTGCGAGGGCCGGAGTCGGGTCGAGCGGCCAGAAACGTACCGGAAATGGGGAATGCGGAACTCGAAGGCCGGGTTCTCGCAAGTGGCATTGGACCGGGATCTCGTGGAGGAAGTGAGGGCGAAAGTGAAGAGGAAGTACCATAAAGATTTTGTGGTACATGAAGATAATAACTGGATGTTGCAGGGTTGGAAGGGTCGAGTCCTTTACGCGCTTTCCTTGTGGAAACCGGCCCCATAGATATCATGATCATGATCGTGATCGATATCGTGATTGTGATCGATGAGCCGGTTTGATGAATAAAATTAAAATCTACAATCTAGTTGTATTTTACTGTATAACATTTTGTATACTTTTATATCCAGTGCTCTAAAAGCCACAACAAGGTCATAGCGATTTTCTAGACATAACTTATAGTCGTAAATCTTTATAATGTAAATATATATGAGACATGTGGTTTATTATAATCCTTAGGCCATCCTTAACGGGCACCGGTATGAGACCGGTGCCGTTGCCATCCCGACGGTAACACCGTCTTGCTTCATCGGTATGGAACCGGCAGTGGGCCTAGTCGGTACCCACATACCGGCTTCGAAAACGCGAACCACCCCACCCCCCTACCCCCATCTCTCTCTATCTCTCTTCTTTTTCTCTCTCTCTCTTCTTTATTTATTATATTCTTTTATTCAATTAATGAGGGGTATGGTATTGGTATGGTTAAGGATGGATTGGTATGGTGTTGGTAAGGTGTTGGTAAAGCTGATGTGGCGCTGATGTGGCAGCAAAAATGAGAGGTATGAGGGGTACGGCTAAGGATGGCCATATGGAAAATGTCACTTATCCATTTAATCTGGTAAATATATATATGTGATTCTATAAATATCTTGATTTTTCCTAATATAAAGTCTATATTATAAATATTCAAAACATGATAAGGCATAGCCTGGTAAATATAAATATAACCTAGCTTATCTTTTAGAACACCTTTAAATGGATATAAGTTAGTTCGAGTGGCTTATGAAAGTTGTTTATCACTTTTTTCAATTTTAACTCTCATTAATATTAATTAGTTAATATCATTTACTACTATAAGCTATAAATAAATACTAATATTAGTTATATATAAAATTTAACTAATATTATAATTAGAATTTAATATTATTAAATATACTTAAAAAGACTTAGGATCAGGTGAGACCAAGCTGTTACCGTGAGACCGCGTGAGACCAATACCTAACGTATGAAACTTCACAAAAAAACACCGTGAATGTATATAAAACTCGAATACGCAGACCTAAAATTCACTTTCGATGCAAAAAAATATCGAAAACAAGCTAAAAAACGAAACCTTCACAGCTCAAGTTCTGTGAAGGTTACATATATATAATGCGAACCTTCGCAAAAAAAGACTGCTGTGAAGGTTTCGTTTTTTAAGCTTTTTTCGGAATTTTTTTTTTCAATAGTGTTTTTTAGTATGTTTTAACGATGAATATTCAATTTTTTTTACCTTCACAAATTTTTTGGTGTGAAGTTTCAAGTAAAATATGTTGGTCTCACCGGTCTCACCAAAAAAGCTTGGTCTCACCAGAACTTAACTCACTTAAAATTATTGTTAGTCATGTTAATTATTTTTATAATACTATTTCTTAGTTTTTATTTAATATATTTAGACATTGAAAACTAATTATAAATATGTTAATTTAAGTTAGATGAAACATAAGGCTATACTTATATTGTGTGATATTTAATAAAACTATATCGATTGGTTTAACTAAAATAGTTAATTTAATTATTATTTATATGTTGAAAAAAATATGTTAATTACGATAACGAGGATGATCTCATGATCAATGTGGTGATTCTTGAAAATAATATTATAATGTTGTTAAAGGAAAAACGAAACATAACAAAGAATAGAGAGACAAGAGATATCATTCTCATTAATCAAAAGCCCTTTATATAGGGATGGATACAAGTAGATAAATAGCAGATATTTCAGTTCTAATCTAACTCTAGTATATCTATCTCTATCTCTATCTGTATCTATAACTCTATCGTCATATCCTTTAGACGATGGCACATTTATCCTACAACACTCCCCCTTGTGCCGAGTCAAAGGAGTGGTAGTGCACGATTGTTGCCTCGTTAAAACCTTACGCCAAAATAAAAACCCAGTGGGAAAAATAAAAATATGACGAAGGAAAGAGTACAACGCACTAGTTTCTTTGCAGTATAGACTTTTCCTTTAGTCTAATGTATTCTTGATTTGTACGTTAATCATGAGAATTAAGAAAACAAGATGATATATATAGTGTTGCCTCACTAAAACCTTACCCCAAGGAACAAAACCCAGTGGGAAAAATAAAACCTTGGATGAAGGAAAGAGCACAACATACCAATATAGTAGACTCCCCCTTTTGTCTACTACTCCCCCTGATTCGTACATTAATCAAGGAAGTTTAGAAACAATTGTATTTAAATACTTTCTACATGTTTCTCAATATATGGTTTTAGGTAATGATTGGTAAATATGTCATATTCTTTTGACATCTTAATTGATTTACTTAAATCTAGCAGAGAGATTCGTTATTGCTGATTTTATAACAACTTAAGCAAAACACGTTTTGTGTTCTTACCCTTTATGTATCTTACTTTCATCTAATGATACATGATGCATTAGTTCCATATATGCGAGTAGGGTATTGGTTTAACCCACAATATTAACTCCTCTAATATATGTAATGATAGTTCTTAATCATGTACACTCTTAATATTGCTATAATCGTTCAAAGAGGTAGTTACATAAGGTTTGCCTGGTTTACTTTCAAGCAATCAACATATTCCCTATGATAATTCATTATCCAATATGGGAACATTTATATGGGTCAGATAGATACCTAGTATCAGCAAATAATTACCAGTAGACTATTACATTAGTCGCTCATAGATAGGTATTGAAATTCCATTATCAACCTAACCTTCTTTCTTTAGGAAAACTATAAGCCCATGTCAATGGCTCCAAAGTATTAACTTGATATCTTTCCAATGACATTGCGTAGGCGCTGAGCTAAATCTAGCTAACAAGTTCATTGAGCTATAATATATGGTCAAGTGTATTATCTGAAGTACAATAATGCGCCTATTGTACTTAGGTACGGAATTCCATCTCCGAACACCTCTTCGTCATCATCCTTTAGACGGAATATATATTCCTTTATATCCAACACTTTGACCGACCATGGGAGTGCTAGTCGCATGCGTTTTGTCCATATTAAATCGCCTGATCAATTTTGGGACATATGCATCGGTGGATTAATATTCCACAAACTCGGTGTATTAGCTTAAAAACCAAGTTTTCCCAAGATCTTTTATCTCAAATTCAGATTTCAAGTAGCTTGTGGTTTCTCTTATTTCATCAAAGAATGTCTATATATGTTCATACATCAACATATTAAGCCACATTGAAAATCTGGAACTTGTTTTCTTAAATAAATACGCAAGGGCAAGATTTATGTTTTCAGCTTTATTGAAAACGCACTACGTGGTTTAGAGTTACTTAACTTGGTCAATTTAATTTCATCAAGTACTTTTATATATCTCTTAATCTAGATCCCCATAGATATATCAACCACATCAATGAGCTACATTTTCCAGTTCTTCGGAAATTACTAGGATAATTAACTAGCAGAACATTTTAATGTTTATCACAAGAGAGTAATTCTCTTCGTCAATCCAGGGCGTTTGTGAGAAACCTTGCGCCAAAGGAGAGTCTTAAACATTATGACTTAATTAGTCTCATTACGCTTCTCAGACAAATGATTTATTTATGTCCTACAGGCTTTATACTTGGTGGGTTAGCACTACCAAACCAAAAACCTATTCATTCGTCAAATAATGTAATTATTCTGGATTGCTTATTTAGGCCAATTAGCTCTTGTTGATATTTTCCAACTGAGCATGGTTCGATATCATCGTGCTTTATCATTTCATAAGCAACGATATATGCAGATATATCATCATTAGGTATGATCTGTCCAGCGATTCATATTCATTCGAGATTTTCTTGATCTGTGGAATCAATATTAACTTCGGAGCGTCCTCCAGTAATGATTCATGGACATAGTCTATGATCAGGGATAATCTCATAAAAGGATGATGATAAATATTAGTTGTGCCATACTCTTCTCTTCCATTAGATGAGTATTTATCGAACCAAGTAGCTTCCCCCATTTCCTTTTTGGGAGCTACGGCCTCAACCACACCTCCACCATGTGTGATTGCAACGCTCTTTCTAGCGACGTTGTGCCCTTGTTTAGGGACTTTTTGACTTTACGGGTATATTTGCAGCTTGTATATATTATATTGTCACTTCTTGTATAATATTAAACATATCAGGTATCGAGTCTGATTTGTTTGACTTCAACTTTACTTTATGAAGTTTGGGGATCAAAATGAAAATATTTTGTGACAGTTCCCGTCGTTCCTTTGGAAAATACTTTTTCCTATCTCCCCCTAACGACGAGAAGACTGTCATGAAAGTGACAATCCGCAAATCATGCGGTATAAGAATCACCCGTCAAAGGTTTCAAATAGCGGATAATTGTTGGAAATCCATAACCAACATAGATACTTCATCGTTTCTAGTGACCCATTTTGGTGCGCTGGTGGGGCGCAATTGGCACATATACTGCACAACCAAACATGCATAAATGTAAAAGATCAGGCTTATATCTAGTTACCAACTGGTATGCATGATATTGGTTGGCTAGTAGTGGGTCTAAAAACGAATTAGTAAAGTTGCACTTAATATTGCA
>CM058040.1:28528241-28606393 GCA_030169165.1 Centaurea solstitialis
TATATACATTTATCAGGAAATCCGACCCACAAACGCCGCCCGACCCGCTCCGACCCCCAACCCGCTCCGACCCGCCCATCCCTCTCTCAGATTTCGGTCCAGACCCAACCACGACCCGGTGCCGACCCGGCCAAGGATCCGCGCGCCTTCCAGCCTAACCCAACTCCATTTTTACACTTTTGGCCCCTGAACCTATAAGGTTTATTCACTTTAAACCTTTAACTTTCAATATTTCATTTTACGTTTTAGCCATATATCGTGTATTTGCCAAAATACGTTAAAAAAATAAGTTTCGATTTTCACAAATTATGCCATTAAATCCGTATCGTCGATACGATCAAAATGAGCCTAATATTGAATATTTTTTGACGTAGTTATTTTATTATATGGTATATATGCGTTCCAATCAATCCGAAATTTACACCATTTTCAAGTTTACATATTAGTCCCCCTAAATTAAACTTATAAGGTTTATTCGCAGTATACCTTTTACTTCTCAATATTTCATTTTACGTTTTAGTCATATATCGTGGATTAGCAGAAAGACGTTAAAAAAATAAGTTTTAATTTTAACAAATTACGTCATTATGTTCGTATCGTCGATACGATCGAAATGAGCCTAATATTGAATATTTTTTTATGTAGCTATTTTATTATATACTATATATAAGCTCTAACTGACCCGAATACTATACCCATTTTCAAATTCACATAGTAGTGCCATAAACTTATAATCTTTATTCACTTTATACCTTCATTTTTCTATATTTCATTTTACGTTTTACTCATATATCGTCTATTAGTTGGAATATGTTAAAAAAATACGTTTTAATTTTAACAAATTACGTCATTATAATCCTAAAATATGTTAAAAAAACACATTTTAATGTTGACGAAGTACGCCATTATAATCGTATCGTCGATAAGATCGAAATGAGTCTAATATTGAATATTTTTTCATGTATTTATTTTATTATATACGATATATACGCTCTAACCGACCCGAATCCTATACCCACCTTTAAACTTACATATCAGTCCCCTAAACTTATAATATTTATTCACGTTATATCTTTTAGTTTTCTATATTTCATTATACGTTTTAGTCATATATAGCATATTGACTAAAATATGTTAAAGTGTCGGTAGCTACTCTTCATGAACCCGGTGCAAACCCCGGGCTTACCAACTAGTTATAATTAAAGATTAACATTAATAAAAGTCATTAAAATTTACTAGCTTAATTCTCCTAAAAAACACCATTTATATATCGAGGCTGATAATAACAACTCATCAAATATTTACATGTTTTCTTTAAGCATTCATAGTGGTAGAACCTCCAAAAACCTCATTTGCCAGAAAGGTTCTTACAAAAACCTTACCTTCTTTTTCTTATTTACAAATTATTATCTAAGTTTAATATGTATATATATTAAAAACTTCAAATATAATTTATTAATTTTCACTTTAATATTAATTTGACTTTTTCAATCTATATATTTTATTAACATATTTAAAAAACAGTTAAACCACAAATAAAATTTAATACTACAATTGAAAAACGTGTAACATTACAGAAATATTAATGTTTAAAGAAAATTTTGGATAAACAGTTTATAGTAATACGATCATCCGTAATCTTGATTCGACCAAATATTTTCAACTAACCCAAGTTCGAATCCTGGGGTGAACAACCAGAGGCCACTAAGTATTAATCTCATGGAAGCATCATTTAAATCTCGATAAAAATTACCAAGGATGTAGTCCAGGCTAAGCCCAGGTAAACCTTATCAAAAAAAAGTTGGAACAGAGTTGATAATGAACTTCATTTGTACATATCTCAGAATTTCTTTGAATATATTCTTGGAATTCATGGTGGAACCTTGAAATATTTATATCGAGTTATCTACATCTTCATCGAGCTAATTGATCATCATGTCACCTTCATCTTCAATAATCATATTATATATAATTATGCATGTACGCATGATAATCATTTAACTCTTCCTTATACCATAATCATGATGGTCCTTTTAAAATTAAAAAAAATATTAATATAATTATTAATATAAGATTATTCATCATTTAATTTTAATTTACATATATGAAAATATTTAAAAATAATCTAAATATAATAAATCATTGAAATAATTAAAATTCAAACTTTTTAAAACAACCCATAAAATTTGTAAAATAAATCTACAAAAAACAAAAACAAATGAACAAATAAAATAAAATGTATCTTATAACAATTTTTAAACAATTTAATGTCTTATAAATTTATTAAAAGAAAAAATATTAAGAAATAACAGAAATACCGAAATAATAAATAGAATAATAACAAAAAGAGAAAGTACTATAAGAATTCATGTTATTATTCAAGCATCTATGTATATATACTTTTATAAAACCCATAACAAAAGAAATTCTGCATTTAATATAAAAGTATAGACAACAATATTATTATTAGTGATAATATCAAATAAGATTTGCAATTTTTAATCACTTAAAAATGTTCATTTTGACCATTGCTTAAAAAATTATATTCAAACATTTTCCACAAAATCTTAAGGAGCAAGACAAGATATACGTGTACTTATTTATATATATATATATATTAAAAAAACATAACTAAAAACATAAAGTAATAAATTCTTGATATCAACATCATCATGTTATTATCATTCACAAGTCAATTGTGAATTCCAAGTTGGCTCAACCCCAACTTTGAATCTTCCTGTCCACCGGACCATCCGGTTGCCGGTAAAAGAATCTTGCTAAACAGCTTATTGGTTAAGCTTTTTATACAGATACCTCCTTCCAGGAGGCTTCCATTTTCTCTATATTTTATACCACAATAATTTCACTTAAGCCCACTTGTACCTCATGCATCAAAACTTGTACCTCATATCTCCTTTGGATATACCAAGAAATCCCCTCTCTATATGAACCCATTAACTCACCTCTTCTTTCACACTTCAAACTTCAAAACCCACTCATTTTCTCTGTTTTTTTTACCAGTATACCACCCTGAAACCAACTGTACTAGTTTATGGATACTCTATATGCAACCGCTATGAACAACTATATCAAAAGCTATAACCACCATTCGGTTCAAGTTCAGTCGTCTTTCGACCGGACCCACGTGAACCGGAATGACTTCGATCCGACGCTGGCGTCGGACCTGGGTCCGTCCCCCTCTGCGGGTGCAGAGGGGGACGGTTTGGAAAATCAGGACCGAGTCGTAGAGGGGGACGGTTCGGACAGTCAGGACCACTACGACTCGGTCCTGAAGTTCCTGAACCAGATGCTCATGGAGGAGGACGACTTGCAGGAGAAGCCGTGTATGTATAATGAGTGTTTGGCGTTGCAAGTCGAAGCGGCCGAGAAGTCGTTGTACGACGTGCTCGTCAACAACCCCCCGGATCGTCGTCACAAGAACAACACCCGTTTCCCGCTTGCCACCAAAACATCCCGCCGGATTATCTAGCTGCGAGCGGTAATAACTTTTCAATGGTGTCCGTGGTCGAGAACGGCGGTTACTATAACTCGAATGGTGGCAGAAAGAGAAGCCCTTCCGGAGAAGAAACCCGAGACACGAAACTGGCGACGATCTCAGAAGTCGATTCTGATCAGCCGGAGCCGTACGACGAAGATCTTCTGTTGTACGATCACGAACCAAAACGGTTCACTTCGACTGAATTGGGTAAAAAGATGAACGAATCGTCGAAAAGAGGAAGGCCGAGAGGGAAGAAAAACGCGATAACCCAAGAAATCGTGGTCGATTTGCGGGATCTGCTGACTCAATGCGCCCAAGCAATCACAAACAACAACCCGATTTCCGTTTGCGACATCTTGAAGAAAATCCAACCACATTGTACGCCATACGGAGACTCTACGCAAAGATTGGCACATTATTTCGTAAAAGCAATTGAGGCCCGTTTAGCCGGTAACGGGGCCGAGGTTTATCGGGCATCGAATCTGAAGAAAATATCGGCCGCCCAGATCTTACGAGCCTACCATGCGTACCTGATGGCATGCCCGTTTCACCGAATGTCAAATATTTTAGCAAACGGGTCGATTGAGAAACTATCGAGAGGCAAAGAAAAGCTCCACATTATCGATTTCGGAATCTTATACGGGTTCCAATGGCCGTGCTTCATCAAGAATTTATCGATAAGACCTGGTGGCCCACCAGAGCTCCACATCACCGGCATTGACCTTCCACAACCAGGGTTCCGCCCAGCGGAACGCGTAAACGAGACCGGAAACCGTCTCGCGAAATACTGCAAGCGGTTCAACGTCAAGTTTACGTACAACGGGATAGCAAAGAAATGGGACGAGATTACAATCGACGATCTGAGGATCGATAGGAACGAGTTGACCGTGGTCAACTCGATCAACCGGCTGCGGAATATTCTCGACGAGACCGTAGTCGAGAGCAGCCCGAGGGATACAGTTTTGAAATTGATCAGAGAGATCAACCCGGACATGTTCGTTCTCGGGATTCAAAACGGGACCCACAACGCACCGTTCTTGCTGAACCGGTTCCGGGAGGCGCTCTTCCACTTCTCGACTTTGTTCGACATGTTTGACAACACGGCGGACCGGCAAAGCAACGACCGGTTTCTTTACGAGCAAGAGGTTTTCGGGAGGGAAGTGATGAATGTGGTGGCATGCGAAGGGACGACAAGAGTGGAGCGGCCAGAGACGTACAAACAGTGGCAGTCGAGAAACGTCCGGGCCGGATTCCGGCAGGTTCCGATGTTCCGAGATAAGGTGGAAGAAGTGAGGAGTAAAGTAAAAAATAATTACCACAAGGATTTTCTTGTGGATGAAGATGGTAAATGGATGTTGCAAGGATGGAAAGGGCGGGTTCTTTACGCTTCTTCGTTATGGAAACCCGCGTAAAAAAGAAAACCCGGATGGATTTTTTATTATTCTTTTTTTCATGTTCTTTGTTCTTTTTCGGAATTCTAGTGTAAACCAGTATCTAAATGCTTCCTAGTATTTCCTAGTGAACTCGATAATTCATTTTCAAGACCGTTTAAAACTGCAAACACTACAGCAAAATCGGCTTTTATAAGATGCTAAATATGTCTAGACTGCTATACAGGACTTAAGTTTATACGACTAGAAAAACAGTGTTGACTTAGAACTCAATGCATAAAGTTAGTGATAACTTAGGAAATGGTTGATAAAAACAAGAAATTCATGAACTTGTAATGTAGACATACCTGAAACATCCGTTCATAATTTCCGATAGCAACCATAAATCCCATTCGCAAGTTCTGGTGAGAGCTTGGAAATGGTAAAAGACGAAACAGTGTTGTGTTAGCAATCCATGCATAAGCTTCAGTGGTAATTCAAAAAAGAAAACATCAAGAAATCCATGTAAAATCAGAATATGAACAGGATCCTAAACCAAATTATAATAATCTAATGCTTTATTAAAGCCTTATTAGAATATATTAACGGGACTTTTCCAAATAAAGCCACATGATGAAAATAAAGCGTACCCGATCGAAGTTTGACTTTGACCCTTCAGAGCGAAAACCATGATCCATCAAGGAACTATAACACAGGTAAGATCACTAATAATATAGCAAGCAGTAAATACAAATTAACCAATCTATAAATCTGTTTTTTACCCATTTACAGCTAAATTTTAGGCTAAACATATGCTTACTGTGTTTCTTTAAGGGGATGTTCGTCAACCTCTTAATGGTTCTAAAACCTACTACGGCATTGTTTGGTAAGGACAAAGTAGATTATAAGCTAGCTTATGTTTTGTGTACATGTTTGGATGGACAAAAAGTAGCTTATAAGCTAGCTTTTTGAAAAGCTACTTGGAGGTAGCTTTTTGGAGCTTGTTCTAGTTATACCCTTATTAATATTAATTATTATACCCCAATATACCCTTTTTGATCATTTTACATACCAATAAGCTAGTTATTGCCAAACATAATTTGTTCATAAGCTAGCTTATTAGCTAGTTTGCCAAACATCGCCTAGTCTTTTAATCATTGTGACCACTTAATCATCCTACACCAAACCATTCAGCCATCTGTTGCACGCTAAAGAACTATTAATAGAAAAAGAACCAAGATTTATGTGTACTAAGGTATTTGGCACATGTTTTTCTGTATACTTAACCTTAAAGGCCTGTCACTTTCTGCATATAATTGTATATATCTACAACATCAACATCATGATGCCATTTTCAAAAGCACCTTGATAATTCATCGAACCTGGTCTATTCTTTCGGTACGCCTTAATTTCCTAGGAAGTTTCCAGTTCTCACTATTTTATAGTTATCACTTATCAAAATCATAAAGGGTACAGTGGCAAACATCATACCCCATTATATTCAAACTTTACAGAAAAAAAGATGCCATTAAGTTGCAGCATGTATTGTTTGACCTCCCAGTGGTCTTCACCACATTTCTAGACAAGAAAAGAACACAAAAAAACACATTTTAACAAGACTAATTTATCAAAATGGTCCTCTAATTCAGTCTTGAGAAAGCCCATAGGTTTTAAAAGCTGTTTCAAGATAGTCTTAGTTAACTCAAAGAACTCCTGTGAATAAGTCAACATAAGAAAAGTACTTTTCGACCAGAAAAGCCGAGAAAAAGCAAAGAAAACGAATTTGTTTTCTTGACAAGTGGATCATCTAAGAAAACTATATTCTACCATCCGTTTGAAATAAAGCAAAGAACGGGTATTGAACATCCAACCCATAAAAATGGCGCTAAACCGTTAAAGAAGCAAAATATTGTTAACTATTTGGAATTTGGATACAAATAATGGGTACTTGGGCAGTTGGATAACATTTCAACTGATCACAGAAACTAATAATTAAACAGGATAAGCTAGTTGAAAAGATACATTACAACTAAACTATGAAGTCTCAAGGGTAAAAAAGTAATAATAAAAGCATATTCTTTTAACTATGAAACCTGAAAGAGATCAGCCCTTTTTGTTTCGACTCTTGGGAGATCTAAGAACATTCCAGTCCAGCTTTCCTCGCTTGGGTGGCTTATGAGAACTTTTTTTACTATTATTTGACGAAGAGCTCTGGTTGCCTTCGATAATATTTGGTGATTTATTGGGAAATTGTTCATCTGTGATAGCTTCAACTTGTTTCCTTTTGAGGTCTCCATTGGCTTTATTTCTGTTCCAACTTTCTTCTTTCAAGCTCATTGGTTCATCTTCTGCTAATGCATTTTGACTGTAACAAAAATATATGATGACTTTTAAGATGTGCAACTTTGAGCTAGCATGCAAGAAAGAAAGGAATATACATTCAAATTCATGATGAGCATGTAACAAAAATGTATGAAGAAATCTATGGCCATTTCATTTCAAGCTATTTATCTAATTTGGAGTGCTACTATAAGCAGGGTTCAAATTCAGATGTGCTTAGTATAAAACTGAAAGACCTGAATGATAGACGAAAAATTATGTTACATATGCACACTAAAACCACAAAATTAAGGTTAGCCATTTTGAACACAGCAGTATTCTATATATCTCTCCTGGACTGCAGACATAGACTATGTAGATCGTGAATTACCCCCTTCCATTTTAAAATTGAAGAATCCATGGAACTTCTGTCTTCAAGTAAGAAGAAAATAAAACATATTATTTAAAAACAATCAAAGAAAAATGGAATAAATGATATTTAATTTTTTTTTAAAACAGGTTTGCCTAAAGAAGTCAAAATGAACTCCAACTCAGCAACTCTATTCAACAGTCGAAGTGGTCAACTCTCATCTCCAACAGAGTCTCGAAAATTTCTTTAAAATAGAGAACCAAAAGTTAAAATCTGTAAAATAAATTTCATTTAACTCCAACAAATTCTTTTATTTTAGAGATTTCATTCATCAATTATATTATTTAAATATTCAATAGTTTCATGATCCCAATACACTTTTTCTAAATAATGTAAAATGATATTAATCTAATCCACATTGGTGGAATGAATAAAAAGCTCATTTCTCTCTCTTCCTTTTAGAGGTTTAGAGAATTCTCTATATTGGGAGTTTTCTGTATGATTCTCTATTTTAGAGAACAAGATAGAGAAGCTGTTTGGAATAAGAAGTAGATGTTCTCTATTTTAGAGAAGTTGTTGGAGATGCTCTTAATAATTTCTTTAGCATCTGTCTCCAGCAAGGTCAGATCTAATTTGGTTTTCTTGGCTAATCACTCAATTTTCCACAAAGTTCTCTTTGACTTTTAAACCTAGTTTTCATTATCAGGTGCAATATCAGAGATCATTATCCTACTTCAACTCAATGATATATGCATAAACAGAAGGGATCACAATGCTATGACAATCGTATATATGTAAATATAAGACATAACTTAAGGCCACCCAAATAACTCAACCATTGGCATTTGTGATCCATGTCTACCAGTTAATTTTAGAACTTTTCTCTTGTAGAATTTGCCAAAAAGTTGACAGGATTGGTGTAAAGTCCTCATTCTACAAAGCCTGAACCTCACTTTCATCATGCCAATATTTGCAGTTAAAGTTGTGAGGATATAACATATCAAGGCTGGCTAAACAAAACTCACTAGATATTAGTCTTGACACATGATCGTAGTCAACATTAGTTTCATTCTAGCTCCAGCCAGCCATAGACAATGCAATTCCATATAAACTTGTACACAGAAAAAAAATCAAGCAATGGTGATTTAAATTAAATTCAATGATAACCAACCTATGAGGTAGTTTTCCTCCTTGATCCTCAGAGCATGTAGCATCACTTTCTGATTGCCTTGGGTTTGAAGCCTCTTCATTTAATTTCTACAAAAACAAAACTTTACCATACACCAAAAAGGCATAGACTATAAACTCAAAAGACTTTTCATCACTCAGCTCTTATACTTACATCAATAGAAGGATTAAAACTCTGAAATGACATTCGGCCTCTAATGGCACCTGGAGTAGGATCACCTTCCATAATGACCACACTGCATGTAGAAACAGTTTTTAATGATATTTTGAAATAGAAGCATAATTGTGACAGAGGTAAAGACTGATGTGCTAAATAAGCAGACATCTATGATCTACAAAACATTCATGATACAAGAGACTGCACTGATTAAATCCAACAATCACCACATGAATCTCTACTTTTTAGTCTTAAGAACTACAAGGGTAGAAGACATGTTAATTGATGGCTTGCTTTTTCAATCTTGATGGCTTGCTTTTTCCAGCAGAAAGTATAAACCCATAGAAACATGTTCTTTAGAACACTTATACACTAGTGATTGATGAATGGTGGACACAACATGTATGTACTCCTATATTTGTGTTGTTAACCTAGTAGAACACTATCACAACCATGAACCATCCACAGATTATAAAAAGCATAATACAACATTCAAGAAACTAGAAATTGCTCGGATTCACTCGATTACAAAAATGAATGCCACAAAATCTAGTAAGTGTGAACCAGAATGGTGCATTGAAATACATTGGAGTTGGTAATATTAACCATTTGTAGAATGCAAAATGGTAGAATCAAGGTACTGCAAATACCATGAGGGTAAGACAGTCAGTAAAAGAAGTAGATAGAAAAGTTAAATTTCAGAGAGAGAGAGAGAAGGGGAAGTATGCCGATTCATATTTTTTTTCGATTTTGTTTGTATGGAAATTTACTCATGACTTGGTAGCAACGAACAAGGTTTAGATTTAGCATGAGATTGCACTCAACTTGACAATTAATGACTACTCTTGCACTTAACTGATCCACGACTAAACAGCGAAAACTTTGAATACAGTATATGATCATTCGTATTGCATTCAAATTAGAAAAAATCATAAAGATTTACTTAAGAACAGGAACGGCTAATGTAAGATCACCGAAGAAAAAGTAATTTACAGATATGGAACGAATTAAATAGTTTAAATACATGAACATCAGTTGCACCTTTATAAATAAAGTAAACCAAACACTAAACAATATTTAAAACTACAAGAAAGCTCCTCTTATAAAACAGTCAAGTTTCTCCCAGTATAGAAATGAACACTTGCAAACTAATTTTGTCAATGAAGTAAATATGGCTATCACAGCAGAACCATAAATGTTCTAAAAACTTTGTGTTCTTACATTCCCGATCACATGATATAGTTAACAATACATTATTTCCCTCTTCACATTTTTAACCGGTGTTAATTACATATTTGCACTTTGGAGTTGACATTATGATTTCATATATTATCTAAAGTAAATTCGCCAAAACCACAAGGGTGGTGGCATACCGGCAAAAGGCCTAGGGGGTGTGGTGGAATATCACATCTACCCAGGTTCAAGTCTAGATGCTAGCATCCTGTGGCCACCAGACTTAGTCTCAGACGGCCGTTTCTTAATTACTAAATTGCCAAGGATGTAGTCCAGGCAAAGCTTAGATGAACCTTTTCCAAAAAAGTAAACCCACAAAGAACATAACAGTACTCCCATAATATGAAGCAATGTCGACAATTTTGTATTTTTGTGAAAGGAAAACAACACTTGAGTCAAATTCAACCAGCACTTGTTATGAATTCAAAATAGAAAGAGGAATTTATATACTCATGACAAGCATCAAACCAAATTAAAGAATACCATCACAAACAAAGATTATGGATTGGAATATACTCCTTCAATGTGGCATCCAAATCTACAGAGAATTAGTGTTAAATGCAGATAATTTTTTTGTTGTTGCAGATTGTTCAAAACCTTGTATCAATTATGTAACTAAAAAATGGCAGATTGGTCCCAAAATTCATGTGGATTTTTTGGTATGGAGTGAAACAAAAATATAAGTCCCAAATATAAAGAAAAAGTGAGAAATTAATACCATTTTTTGGTGGTAATAGAAGATGGGAAATTTCCATCAGGTATTATGACCTCTTCTTCTTCCTTTTTGGTTTTCTCCTCTTTGTTAGCTGCTCCCCTTTGCATGAACTATCATAACACACAAATATATAACAACAATCGCAAATTAAACTCAAAGATTTAGCTCTCAATTTTCAAAATATAACTCAGAAATTCGCTTATTATTAAGAGCAAAGTTATGCATAAATCAGTGAAAAAAAGAGGTGAAAGAATGAAGAATTTGAAAAGGAATTAAAGCAAGCTAGCTGTATTACCTTCAAGTTCTTCAATGTGCTTGATAACTCACGCTTGGCCATTGTTGAATTTTGAGAATTAGGGTTATGGCAGAACCCTGAATAAGGCCGTTCCCCCTTTCTGGTTAGGTTTTATTTTATCAAAATTTAGGGTTTTGATTAAAATTCTTATTTTTGATTATGAGGATAAGAAGGGGTTAATTAGACCATTCGACAGACATATACCGCCC
Source organism: Centaurea solstitialis (assembly GCA_030169165.1). Lineage (NCBI taxonomy): Eukaryota > Viridiplantae > Streptophyta > Magnoliopsida > Asterales > Asteraceae > Centaurea > Centaurea solstitialis. The sequence continues at coordinate 28,539,597 of CM058040.1, forward strand.
GAAACCTTAATCGGAAATAATTCGAAATCTGAAATTTAAACTTTGGGCCTTAATTTTCATTAAAGGTGGTAAATGTAACTAAGTTGAGTTTTCTAACCTACCAACGCTTTACGGGTCATGTTAGGATTGGTATGAATTTACGGGTAAACCCGTCAACCTATCTATATTTTTAATATATTTTATATAGCAAAACTTTTATTATAACTTTTTGAGTTTACTTTTTAATTCCAATTTATCGCCTAGAATTAGTAAATTGGATTTTATTTTGACTGTATTTGAAGTAAATTGTATTCGACCCGTCAACCCGGTTGTAACCTGCGAACCGGTATAGTTAAACGAGTTAGTTGGATTGTGTTCGGGTTGGCGAGTCGCATGTTAGGGTTGATTTCGACACGGTTAGTTAAAAAGGTCGTGTTCGGGTTGACGAGTCGCATGTTAGGGTTGGTTTCAACACGGTTAGTTAAAAAGGTCGTGTTTTGGTTGAACATTTTGTAACCCGCCAACACATGTGATCCGTCAACCCGAGCACGCTATGATTGCCACCCTAATCTCCATATTTAAAGTTAAAATGTCTTGCCTTTTCAAAAACCTTCTTATCAACTCTTTGATAAGTTATAAGCATCTGATCCAAACTATCCAAAATAGCTTATTGTTTTTCAACAAAAGAGATAGGTTGATAAGTTGTTGTCAAACGCACTCCCAAGCGATAGGCAGACCTACATGAGTGGCTATGGACTATGGTGACATGTGTCACAATATCGTTTCTCCGTTGTAAGATAAAAAAAATAGGTTCGTGAAAGGTGCAACCGTTTTGTTTAAGAAGGTGCAAGTGTATTATTTAAAAAGATGCAATCGTAATTCGTAATCAACCAAAAATCCAAAAAGAACTCCTGAAGTCAACCCAAAATACTAAAGACACTCTTAAAATCAACTAAACCCCGAAAAAGTCGTCCGAAATCGATACGAAAACTTAAAAATACCTCAACCTCAAGCAAAATGTCTAGACAGAACAAATGTCTGTTTTGTGTTTGGTACGTCTAGGACTGGACTGGACTGGACAGAACTAGACAAGCTCCCTAAAAAAATTATTTGATAATTTTATATATCACGTAATAGTTATAATTAACATAAAAAAAGTAAACTGTATAATTTATTAAAAAATTACACATTTTTTGTAAAGACACACACACACACGTATATATATGATTTTTTGTAACTAATGTTGATGGTTATGGTAAGGGTGGAGATGGTGTTCGACGGTAATACTAGTAGTGACGATGGTGGTGGTGGTCGGTGGTTGTGGAGAACGTGAAGATGGTGGATAGTGGTGGAGGTGATCGACGATGGTGTTGGTGGTAGGTGGATGTGGAGAACGTGAAGATGATGGACGATGGTAGAGGTGACCGACAATGGTGGTGGTGGTAGGTGGATGTGGAGAACGTGAAGATGATGGACGATGGTAGAGGTGACCGACAATGGTGGTGGTGGTCAATGGATGTGGAGAACGTAAATATGGTGGACGGTGGTGGAGGTGACCGACGATGGTGGTGGTGGTTGCGGTGGCGATGGACAGTTGTAGAGGTGCTAGACGGTGGTGGTAGATAATCGATAGTAGTTGTAGAGGTGGTGGAGGAGGTTGTTGTAGTGGAAGAGGAGGTGGAGGTGGCTAACAATGGCTACCGGTGGCGGCGACGACCACGACTAGTGGTGGTAAACACTAAAATAAATACCATATTGAAGTTATATATATCAAACGAGTATTAATTAGTAATATATTAGTTCTTGCATCATTTCTGTCTCATGCTGTTCCACATATTTTGGAGGAACAAAAAAAACCCCTTTTGTCCCATGCTGTCCCATCTTGTCTAAGTTTCTGTCCCTGTCCCATGTCGCACCAAACATTGGACAGTGAATTCTTGTTTGTCCCATCGTGCACCAAATGTGGGACAGTGAGTTTTGTCTCGTCCTGTCCTGTCCCATGTACCAAACGCACCTTATTTACCAAGAGAGAACAAAACCATTATTTACCAAAATACCCTTTTCCCATGATTTACCAAAAGCCATTTAAGACCATTCTATCCTTTTCATCCAAACTCTTTTTTCATCCCTTCCTTCTTCGATCGCTGCTTCCATCTCCGGTCGACGCTTTCATCTCCGGCCACTGCGACCATCGCCGGCCGCTGCTTCAATCGAAATAGGTAAGAACATGCTCTCTGTTTAAAATCGATTTCTTTCCAATCCATCTGTTTCTTTCCAAAATCGATCGATCTCCCTGTAAACCCTAGCTAAATTGAGTTTTGGTTTTCTCTCTGATTTCTTTCTCATTTTTGTTTACCTTTGTTCATATGTGTTACCTTTCTCATATTCTGTTCAGAAAAAAACCACTTAACTGGATGAATTAGTTTGGTAATATGCAACTTACATATGTATATATATATCTAAGATGTTTGTATAATGAGTTGTCAACTGTTGGATATCATAAATTTGTTCATGAGGAGGGGTAAATTGGTAATTTAGTTGGTCCTGTTCCGCTCTGTCCAATCCTATTATATATGTTGTACCAAACATTGAACTGCTATCGTGTTCTGTTCTGTCCTGTCCTATTATATATGTTGTACTAAATCTTTATATTCTGCAGTGGAAAGTTGTATTAATTTTGAAGGCGAGGGCAGAGGTGAGGACATATAAAGATGCTTCAAATCCGGCTTAGCAACAAGGCTACAGCTTCGGAAAGTGGTGTAGGGGGGGCAAAGCTCCCTTCAGGGGAGACTGTGACGGTTGCATGCCCCGATCACCTTGTCCTTGCTGAGCTTCCTGTGGCCAAAAGCCTTGGTTCTGCTAGTGGTGTTACTCTTGTGAAGACCATTGGACGTAGGTCTCGTCGCCCACTTGGTGAACGTGTCCATTTCTGTGTTCAATGTGATTTCCCCATAGCTATTTATGGACGTTTGGTATGTAGTCCTTTCCTTCTTGGCTTATTTACATTGACAGTAATTATAGTATTAATCATAGTAAATTTCTTCTGTTTGCGGTTGGTGTTTTGGCATCCTGCATTAGTTTACATGCTGATATTGAATGATTGGTGTCTAGGGTTTGTTCTTTGCAGAATATTATGACAATCTAGGTGCTTGTGCTTTTGTTACAGACAAATAACATTAGTCTTATATAAGCGCCTAGTCGCCTACAAGTTATTTAAGTAAACACTGTACACCCTCTTGCTCCTGTTATGCACAAAACCCCTCCTTGGATATAATTTTAAATAGAATCTTCTTATTTGTTTGGAAGAGGCCTGTAGGTCAAAGAACCAAATATCACACCGTCATTGTATAAACCAAATGTAAGCGTCTTGGGGAGACCACAACAGAACTTGTCAGTTTCTTCTTGTGAGGGTATCTTTATCTAGTAAGCATAGGATTAGAGGGTATGGATGAATTACCCTTGCTCTAGAGAGAGAATGTGTGCTAGTGATTTAGATTAGTTGATTGAGTTTTAGATAAGCTCATATGGTTAATGCCATGTTTTATATGTCGATTGTTGTTCTGTTAAACATGCAGCTTTATAATTCTAGTTAATGGTTGTCTTGAATTTCACTAACAGCTTTCTGGTTTTTGCAGATTCCTTGTGAGCATGCTTTTTGCCTGGATTGCGCTAGGAGTGACTCTATATGCTATTTGTAAGACTAATAAGAGTTGTGCTTCTTATTTGTATTTTGTTTTTGTACGTAATCTGCTGAAGTGTGCTTTTTGTGTATTATTTTCTTTTGCAAAAGATGTACGATTAATATGCATTTCAATGTCACACCTGTATAAGTTTTTAGCAAGGTTCTAAATGGCGTGAGGCGTGGCATGGCGGCAAGGCCAAGCCTCAAGCCTTAGGAGCCATGGCGTTTTCAAGGCGTGACTTATGGCGTCAAATTTCTAGTTCATATAAGATATTATATAAGATCTTATATATAATATGTTATTAGTAAGCGCTTATATGACCAAGGATTGTACTGTCATATATACTTATGGCGTCAAATTTCTAGTTCATATAAGATATTACAATCCTTGGTCATATAATATCTTAGTCAATCCTTGCCGTGCCTCTTATAGGGTACGATCCTTGGTCCTCGCCATCCTCACTCGATAAGCGCTTACCGTGGTTAGCATTGGATAAACAGCCCCTAAGTTTCACTAGTGCACTTGTCAAAAGAAAAGTTATCTCAAAGTTAAGATAAGTTGGAAGACAAGTCAATCAGCGATTTATTAATTTCTTTCATGATTTCACGTATTAGTTTACGAAAAATAGTGCAGTCAGAAATTTTGATTTTCGACACCCAATTTTCTTTACTTGTTATTGTAAATTATGCTCATAATTGCAAAGGTCATTTGAATATGTTATTTAGACATGTGATCATGCTTTGATTGTTTTAGACTAACTAAGCTCAAAGGAACTGGTCTACAATAGACAAATGCTTATTTAAGATTTTTGAGTTGGGCAAAGTTGATCTTCATATTAGTACCATGCTTACCAAATTATTCAGTTACTAATATCCTCTCCCTCCTAGACATTTAATTACAAATACTTTAATTGGTCGCAGTAGAATAATACAGAATCTGTCACTCCTAAGTAATCATTTTTAGGGAGTTGTTAAGTCATATTTGGAGAATTTTACACATGAACCAACCCCCTAAAGTGAAATAGGCACAAGGAAAGAACAGTTGGCCGGACCCAGTTTCCGACAGAAAGTTATCAGCCAAGTTGTTCAACTATTTATAACTTCCTCATGTCAAATAAAGCATCATAATGATGCAAATCTTTGTATACAAGAACTACATTGGCAGACAGATTTGTAGCTTGATATGAATAACTCGACCAAAATGCACAACAACTAATGAAGTTTTTTTTTTTTGTTATAAACACAGGTGTGATGATCGGATTCAGAAGATCCAAACGATTAAAATGATGGAAGGCATCTTCGTGTGTGCAGCTCCCCATTGTCTGAAGTCCTTCCTCAAGAAAACCGACTTTGAGTCTCATGTACATGCCGTCCATTCAGATCTTGTTAATTCAAATACACAAAAAGATGGAAACGAATCTGAAGCTGCAAGCGCCAAGAAACCAACAACTTCTGATTCAACGGTTCAAGCACCAACTCCAAGGCCGCTGCTTCAAGATGGTGACGACCGCAGTCAACGCTCCCAACCACTGGTTAGGCCGCCACCACTCATGCAGCAGCAGCAGCCGAAGCCGATGGATAACCGACCCGCCCATGGTTTTGATGGCCAGACTATTATGTCCCAGTCTCCTTATCCAGAATACCCAATGACTGCCCTCCAGCCGCCCAATTTTGTAGTGCCGGTCAACCCGAATGTAATGGGCCCCGCTTCATTCAGTCAACCGCTTTACGTGAGTCCTCAGGGGCAGGAAGGCGGCGGCGGTGTGGAACAAGGACCGTTGATGGGTTATCCTCAACCTTGGAATGTTGGACCAAATGGTGCACCCTTTGACCCTACTTCTATGATGATGAATCAAGGTGGTCTTGACCATGGAAGACCTGGCGGCGGCTTCTTTCAAGGAACAAATGGTAAAGATTCTAGGGGGGTCTTATCGGCAACACCGTCGTCGCTGCCGCCACCACCGCCGCCACTACCGCCGCCGTTTACACAAATGCCGGGCGGTTTCTTTGGCGGAGACACGAGCCACCATGGACAAGGGTATGGGTGGCACCAAGATAAGCGTGACGGTTTTGGAAATGGTCAAGATTGATTTAGCTAGAGGGTGTGTGTGAACCCATATCCTGTTTACTGCTTTCTGAGATGGTTTATAACTTCTTATTTTGATATATAAAAATCATTAGTTTTGCATGATTCAGACTCTGATCTTGGCTTGTTTGTTTGCCAAGTCATCGTCTTTGCGTATCTTATTGGGAAAGATTTTTGGCCATCAAAATTGATTGTTAAGGTTTTGCTAAGCGGGTGAGTCATCATTTCGTTTATTGGTTAAGATTCTCGGTTATCACTATATGTGTAAGACTTGTTCTTGACATTTTATATGCTTAGACATGTGTGTAAACGAATCCTTGATAAATATGAAATAATAGTTAATAAATATTTTTTTAATATGAAAAGAATTGTATAAAAGAAGTGCTAATAATTCATGTAGTTTATTCTTGTTTATGATAGATAGGAATTAGGAGCATCCTTAAGATCTACACTCTTATTAGGTGGTAATTAATAGTAGGTCTGTAAACGAACCGAACGAACACGAACGGAGGCTTGTTCGTGTTCGTTCGTTTAACTTAACCGAACAAATGAACGAACACGAACGGTAGACGAACAAAAAATTGTGTTCGTGTTCGTTCGTTTAGGTATTTGGTGTGTTCGTGTTCGTTCATGTTCGTTCGTTAAGATGCTAATCGAACATAAAAGAACAAACGTAAAAGTTAAACAAACATAAACGAACAAAAGTAAACGAACAAGCTTACTTGTCATTTCATTAACTATTAGGAGGTGCATTTCTTTTAATCGTCCTAGATAATCGTTTTGTCTCGACTTTTGATCGATTTGGGTTTTCTCAACTTCTTTCTCTGACCTCTGAACTATCGATTTCCTTTTTTCTCTCCGATTATTCTCATTTTTGTTTACCTTTGTTCATATGTGTTACCTTTCTCATTTTCTGTTTTCAGAAAAAATCACTTAACTGGATGAATTAGTTTGTTAATATGTATATATCTAAGATGTTTGTATCATGATTTGTCAACTGTTGGATATCATAAATTTGTTCATGAGGGGTAAATTGGTAATTTAGTTGGTCTTGTTCCGCTGTGTCCAATCCTATTATGATGTACCAAACATTGGACTGCTATCCTGTTCTGTTCTATTTTGTCTGTTCCGTCTTGTTCTGTTCTGTCTTGTTCGCCTACCAAACGCACCCTTACGTTTGAAAATTAAAAGGTTTGCAGACTGTTTGTTTTTTTGTGAAAAGGTTAGAAAACCTCTTACCGACCTCTAACATTTTATGAGGCGCACCATCCACCTCATAATTTTAGATGTGAAATCAAACTTCAAACATCTTAAAAAATAAACGACGCCTTAATTAAAGAAAACCGATCCAAACTAGCCCAATATATCCACTAAAAGGTTTGGAGTAGGATGGAGGCAAATTCTGCCTTTGACTATGCCTTGCAATGAAATAAAAATATTAAATAAAAAAAAATAAGCTACTTTAAGGACAAAAGATAACTAAAATTGTACCATGACAAGTTGCAAATAAAGAAAACATAGTTTAGGAATTTGTCAATATCCCCATGCTAACCCTCCAAATGCTGTTAAGGAAAGATCTTAGACAAACCAAACCAGACTACTGTGGCACAAAAAAGCCAAACCAAACCAAACCGAACATGCTTAGTAAATTCTCGGGCACCTCGCATATTCCGATGCATGTACACCCCGGCTGCCAGTGAATAGAAGAACGTCGCAAAAAGCCTAAACTCTTTACCCCAAACAATTTCAGCATCATGTGTCACCGGAACATAATCATGAGCATCTATTCCCAAGGCTTTTTGTGCTTCCTCTAAATTTTTCTCAAAAGATTTAACCTTCCCGGTATTGAAGTAGCCAAGATCCAAGTAGTATTTATACTGGCTTGTTGCAGGTGAATCGATCGAAGATCCTTCATAATCAGCAGTTGATTGGTTGCATGGTGAGTTTCGGACGTGTATTTTTGCAACTGAAAGGCTAGAAATGACGATATGATCCACCAAGCCTGGTTCCAGAAGCTTGTTTTTGAACTCTTCAAAACTTATCTGCAAACAAGGCCAAAGGAAAATGATAGCAACATCAAGTAACGATTGTAGATATGCTCAAATTTCAATAAAATCACTCTCAATATGTCAAAATTAATTTCATATCAGATAGAGAAGCAAGAAACACAACCCAAGATTATGGTTACTTCCAAAAAAAAAAACAAACTGGGCTGTGTGATTCCAAGAATAGAAAAAGATTCAAGATATAAACACTGGTTAGACTCTGAAGCATATTTAGTTTCAACACAAGTTACTTAAACCAACTTTGGAATTAGTTATATAATATAGTCACATGCACCGTTTGTCCTCTATATATGTTGGAATCTCCCATTCCATCCGCAAGGGCTCTTTTGGACAGTAATCAAATTGGGTGCACATATTCTTACATGGTATTAAAGCCAAGGTCTATAACTCTAGGGGATCGACAAACTCTAGCAATTTAAACTCATCTCTCGATACTCTATATGCTCGTCTATCCACCTTATCTCATATGTATTTTGATGGGGTTCAACATATTCTCACACTTTCTATAGAAAACATATAGAATCGTAATGTATAACCATAGCTTTCATAAAGGTTTCTAGCAGAGTTTTTGTCAAAACAGACTCAATAACATATATTTTAAGCATCCATCTAAGACAGAATGAACTCAGGTGAACCGCATTTGAGTTAAAAACTTATGAGCTCAGCCTTTGATATGAAACTAATTGCTAACACTGGAGGAACAAGAAACTATGAAAAGGGAAAGCTCCAAGACATAAACAAATGAAATTCTGTATCCAATTAAACAAGTTAAATAAGACCTCTAAATGTATTAATATTTGCTAACCTCTTCAACAGGATCAGAAGTGAGCTCTGAGATATACCATGCCTGTATTAGTAAAAGGCCCGTAGCGAACAACAGCATCTCAGTGGCATCTAAGTTTAATTCCCCTGCATAAGTTATCAACACGCGCGTGAGCTTAATTCCAACAAAATCAATAACACTATTTTCTTAATTACACATGCTACATAATAACACAAGTGTTGGATCAATCACTGATCTTAATGAAATAATACGAGAATCACACTCTTTGAAATATGAGAAATCACTCTTTTATTAAATCTGAAAATAACTGATAATACACTTTGAATCTCTCTCTGAATCACTCATACACACATCACGCACTCTAAAATCTGTTAGATATGACACATTTATAGACATCGAAAGGGTGCCATCGAATCATCATGACTGTTCGAACGGTGGTGATCCAACCATTGTGTTGGTTCGTGATGGCGGTTACCGGCGGTTACTGGTGGCAGCCAACCAACACACCCTTTCGTTTTCTACAGACTATTTCTATTTTACTTTTAGATACATAAACTATCTACTAATTACAATTTTGGCACTAAACTATGTTTACTGAGGTATGAACGGGATTAACCCAACATTCACCCCCTTAATCTCGATCATGCCGAAGTCGACTGTTTGCATCATGCAATTTCCTCCCATGTAGCTTTGATTGTTGAGTCTTCATTCTTTTGTGTATATCGTCTTTGTTGAGTTCTCGCAACATCCTTGTGTAGTAGTATCACACAACTCCACTATGTCTCTATTCTTGTGTAGTCGTCTCACATAACTCCACTTAGTCATTGTTCTTGCTTCATGCAATTCGATTGATTCCTGCACTCACCGCAACACTAATCGAACTTAGGATCTTCTACACTCCCTGCGCCTTCTGCACTCCCTGCTCCTTCTGCACTCCCTGTCGTTTTCGCACTCCCTGTCGTGTTCGCACTCCCTGCGGTCCTTTCATTGTATCATTTTTCTTCATTCTCAGTAGTAGTTGCCATAAGCAATGTTAGCTCCAAGTCTTCTTCAATAAGATTAGACTGTTCTCTGTATTGAGTCTTGCGTTTGTTTGGACATTCATAGGCATAATGTCCAAGTTTGTGACATCGGTAGCATGTGACTTGCGATTTGTCTCTTGTATCTTCTTCAAAAGACGCTTGTTCTTCCCTTTTAGATTGATAATTGTTTCTGTCTTGGTCTCGGCCTCGAGACGAGTGGAATCTTCCACGACCACGTCCTCTATAAGGTTGACCTTGATTTTCATGTCGTGTAAACATCAATCCTTCTTGAATATCCATAGATCTTTCCTTCTTATTATTGAGTCTTTCTTCAAATGTCTTTAGTCTTCCGATTGCTTCGTCTAAAGACTTGTATCTAAATTCGAGTATTGTTCTATAGATGCGACAATTTGTAGAAATTTGTCGGGTACAGCGTTTAGTAACTTCCTCACGAGAGTCGAGTCTTCATATGCCAACCCAACGCTTGCCGCTTTGTTAACAAATCCCGTTAACTTCGTAGTGAATGAATCAACCGATTCATTTTCTTTCATCTGTAACATCTCAAATTCCGTCTTGAGTGTTTGTTGTTTTGCTTGTTGGACACGGTCTACACCCACGTGTCTTGTCTTCAGTGCATCCCAAGTTGCCTTTGCAGTTTTGTATTTTGAAATCAAAAGTAGTTGTTCCTCTGGTAATGCTTGATAAAGGTATGCAATAGTGGTTTTGTCTTTCTTTGCATCCGCTTGTGTTGTCGGTTGTGGTTCAATCATATCCCATAAACCATTTGCTTCCAAAATCACTTGCATCCGTATTGCCCATGTGGTGTAGTTTGTTGAATTTAATATCGGGCATGAAAAATGGGTAGTAGAACCCAAAATTTTGGAACTATCTCCTTGTCCCGTATTATCTTTTCCCGTCATTTAAAAATAACTTTTATCGCAAAAGGTTTTGATTATTGTATTTATAAAAATCACTTTTATAATTTTTCTAAAAAGTATATATAAATCCCTTCTATATATATACCTACAGAAATTTATTTCTTTTTTGAAATTTATTTCTTAGAAAACGGTTCCTTTATTAAACAAATCTATTTATTAATTTAAAAACCTTTTTGTTTTATTTAACAAAATACAACCGTAATATATGGAGATAAGGTTAGGGTTTTTATTTATTTAAAAATGGGAAAAGAAAGGAGCGTACAAATGTGTCTTTTCTTTGGCCGTATGATGATGGCGGTTTCACACTTGTGTCATTCCTTGGTGGCGCTTCACTCTAATTTCTTCAATCGGCGGTTTCTCTGCCGTATTTCCGGTCGTCTGCTTCCTGGTTCTTTAAGGCGCGATGGTTACTCCGCCTCTATTCGTCGGTCGCTGTGACCACCGATTTGGGTTTTCCTATTGTCTTCTCCGGTTCCGGTTAAAGGTAAGTCCCCTTTCTCCGGTGTTGGTGCCAGATGGTGGTAAATTTCTTCTCGATTTTGGCCGCCCTGGGTATCCTTTCTGATTCCAGTCGAACCATCTTTTGTTTGGTTGTTTTCTGTTGAATCTCCGGCGACGGTTTCCGGCGAGTCCCACGGTAGATGATGAGAACCTTGGTTTAATTACAACCTTCGGCTTTGATACCAATTGTTGGATCAATCACTTATCTTAATGAAATAATACGAGAATCACACTCTTTGAAATATGAGAAATCACTCTTTTATTAAATCTGAAAATAACTGATAATACACTTTGAATCTCTCTCTGAATCACGCATACACACATCACGCACTCTAAAATCTGTTACATATGACACATATTTATAGACATCGAAAGGGTGCCATCGAATCATCACGACTGTTCGAACTGTGGTGATCCAACCATTGTGTTGGTTCGTGATGGCGGTTACCGGCGGTTACTGGTGGCAGCCAACCAACACACCCTTTCGTTTTCTGCAGACTATTTCTATTTTACTTTTAGATACATAAACTATCTACTAATTACAATTTTGGCACTAAACTATGTTTACTGAGGTATAAACGGGATTAACCCAACAAGTCAATGCCATCGATATAAACATAATTGCACTTAATACATGGTAAGAGTAAAAAAAAAGTGAAAGGAGTTTTATTTACAAATACAATACAAATGCAAAAGATGTGAGGAAATTGACAGTAACGAAAACAGGATTAATCGGATATCTCTGAAAGGCGTGAAACACTTTCAGATCGAATCAATTCGGTGGTTCTCCCGAATTATTCAATCGGATACAATTCAGAGAATATTATGAATTCTATGTATGTGTGTTTTCAATTTCGTGAACCAGAGAGAAGAAAACGATGACCAAAAATCCTTTTGTACGGGAAACTGCCAAAACGGCAGTTTTTCTTGTTAAGAACCGCCAAAAACAAACTTTCGGGTCGGGTTTGAAAACGGGTCAATAAATTCAGAAAATAAATTTCTGAGTGATTTTCCACATAACAACTTAGTGGAAATAAAAAATTTCCAAGCCAGGGGCTCTGCCCCTTGGACCCCGCCAGGGGCTGCCGCCCCTTGGACCCCGCTACCGGGGGCGCTGCCCCCGGACCCCCGTTCATTAGGGGCTTCGCCCCTAATATCATAATAAATTCAAGTAGGTGTGCACTCCGCACCGCCAAGCCTAAATGATGTTTATTATGATGAAATTGGTCAAACTAGTTAATCCAATTACACTAAAATATCCAACAAAAGAATCACATTCAGATGAATCCATCCCCATGCAATAGTGAAGAGTTTCTTGATGCTACAACCTTAGTGTGCAAAGTCCACCTTTAGTTTGTGGTGACAAAAGGTAACAACCGTTATATGCTCAATATATCATCAATGCTGCTTAAACCGTTACATTTACTTGGAATCTATCACAAGATATATAATACAAAAAGAATTCAGCTGAAACTAAGAGTAGAGCTACTTGTTACATGTCACCAATTAGAATGAGAACAATTCAAGGTTAACTAGACTGCTTGTCATTTACCGTAAAGCAATACCTCTCGAATTTTTCCTTAATTAACACAGGGGAAGCATCCAGAACTCTTATTGTATGAACATGCTAACCAATATTTTGGTGTGAACTTGTGAACCATATCTTAACCATACAAATTCAAAATCAATGGTCAAGATTAATCATGGGAAATTCCTAAAATCATGGGTGGTTAATAAAGATAAATCATGGAATTAATCTTAACCATCAAAAAATGATTTGGATGGCTAAGATTAAGTTCACAAGTTCACACCGAAATATTGGTTCACAAATGAAAATCCCGAGGAATTTTTCATGATTAATCTTGACCATTGATTTTGAATTTGTATGGTTAAGATATGGTTCACAAGTTCACACCAAATTAGTGGTTCACAAATGAAAGTCCCTCTATATATATATATATATATATATATATATATAAGGAATGGGTAATATACTCTAATATGCAATAGAATGGCATTCCAAGAGGTACTCAAAATTACAAAATATAGCAAGTAGTTAAAAGCGGAATCCATATCATGAACCAATTTTGCATTCTTATTGATTCTTACAAAATCAAAGTAACTAATTAACCAACCTTCAGATTCAGATTCCTGATTATTCCCCTTCTTTTCCTTGTCAGAATCTGAAAAACACATCTGGTTAATAAATGATATTTTCACAAATATTAGAATATTGGTGAAATGATGTTGAATTTGCATATATGTAAATTGGTGCCATAATAAGCCCTAATCCAGTCATCAATGGCCGAAATAAGCTCAAACAGTCTCCCTACCTAGCTTTAAACACTAAAAAAAGCAGAATATGATAGCTAATCTTACTCATCAATGGAGCTAGCTATAGACAGTAAAAAAAGAAGAGCAGAATATGTATGAAAGCTAATTCTTACTCTTGTTCTTGGGAGGCTGGGTGTGGCTGGAGAAGAACCTTGGGAACATTCTAGGGTTTGGAAGAAGGAAATTTGTATCCAATATCTTCACAGAGCCATGTTTTTGAGTGTTAGTTGGTGGTAGAGAAGGCTTCAAAAACCCTAGCTTATCATCATTATCATCCTGATGATATACTACTGAAGAACAACCACCTGTTGATGATCTTCCTCCATTTGCAGCACAGAAAACATTCTACAAAATCACAAAAAACAGCAAAATATCAGAAGAAGAAGGCAATGCAAACAAATTAACACTTTTAATAGTAAAATTTCAACTGAAAGATTGATTGATTACAAAGAAGAAGATGAAGATTAGAGTTAATTAATTACCTTTGAACGAGAGATTGTACTCCGACCTAGTCTTGATAACATCATCATGATGATGATAGTGTGTAATTAGTTAGTGTAAAAAGGAGAATGAAGATGATTGAATAGAAATAAGGAGGAATTGAGAATTGGTTATCAAATAGAAAAGATGCTGCCTGCCTGTTAGAGGTTGGTTGAGCATGATGGATGATGATGATGATGATAGCATCCATCCATCCATCCATAATGCATGCATCCATAATATCATCATAGAAATGCAGCAGAGCAGAGTACTTTTTTATTCATTCTGTCACATCATTTCATTTCCACTCCCCTACCTTTTTCTAAGGCTACACGCAGTGGTGGCTGCGGGTAGGGCGGGCTGAGCCGCCGGCTTCAAAAACATTGGGAGGGTACCGCTGTGCCATTTTGGATGCTGGCGGGCTACGAGTTAAGCGGTGACTCATCCATTATCGTAGTTCATACATAAACCCAACCATGATAAGGATAAAACCACATGTTTATGATAAGGAAAAACAAACCCATACTATACCAAACAATTAATGGTTGCTGTTGGGCAGCTTGCAGTTTCCGATCCAAGCGCACAAGGAATTCCAGCACAAAGATTTGGGCCAGGGTCATGGAAATAAAAGCGTCTTCACCCCAATCCTTTTCAAAAACACATGTTACCGGAACATAATCATGGGTATCTATTCCCACGGCTTCCTGTGCTTCCTCTAATTTTTTCATAAAGGATTTAACACTCTCAATTGATTGACCCGGGCCTATTTTTAGTTTTGAATATCCTTCGATAGTACCGTCAGTTGTTTGATTGCGTGGTGAGTTTCTGACGTATACTTTTGCAACTGATTTGTTAGAAATGACGATATGATCCACCAAGCGTGGTTCCAGAAGCTTGTTTTTGAATTCTTCAAAACTTATCTGCAAACAAAGCCAAAGGAAAACGATAGCAACTTCTCAAGTAGTCTAGCATACATGAAAGATATTTCAATAAAATGCACTCTCAAAATGAAATAATTTCATATCAGATAGAGAAGCAAGAAACAGAATCCAAGAATATGAATAAAGATTATAGATATGTGACAAACCTAATCACTGAAGCTATGAATATTTATTTTGTTACTAAAACCAACTTTGGAATTAGTTATAATATAGTAACATTCTATCCTATCCTCTTTTGGACAGTAATCTCACGTATTCTTACAAGCCAAGATCTATAACTCTAGGGACTCGACAATCTCCTGCAATTTATACTTCATCTTGTCATCAAATAATTCTGAAAGAAGAGCTTACAATTTATCAACCCCAAAATAAAGAAACACGACTTCGAAGGGGGTATAGATTATAAAACGTTTACCAGAAGTTATCATGTGAGAACAATGATTCATAAAAAAAACTAAAGCTCTAAGGATGTAGCTTCTATCCAAGGTTAATATCATTCTCTGAAACCTAGAGAGTTTCGATAACTTAATATATCATTAACAAACACAATGGCATCTGACATCATATACACTTCCACATTAAATTTATATCTGTTTCATAAACATATGCTTTTCTAAACTAGCAGCCTTTTTCCATCCATGAATCCAAGTCTCGGGTTTCCTCTTGAGCCATGATCTTGGGAAACATATTACCTTAATCTCAAACTTCCAAATTACCTTAATCTTTATATTTATTTGATAAAAATGGCAGCACATAACCATGTAATTAAGCAAAAAAAAAAAAACAGGACCATGAGCCATGAGGGTTCCTTCTTTATCATTGAAGATATGGAACTTTAGCAAAAAGAGCTAGCATACAGATGCATGCTGTGAACTTTAAATAAAGAACCCATGAAAGTAGTAGTGTAGGTAGGAGGCTAGCAAAATGTATGAAAAAAGATGCTACACAACACATCCATAGTGCTGTGCTGCTTTATCAAGTACTATTTATCTGCCATGTAATCACAAGATCCAAATTTGACAATAATTATACTCAACTGCATGTGAAATTTCTATATCTATATATAAACACAACTCACATGCTGCTGCCTTTGATCATTAAGTTCATTACATGATTAAATGAAATTCATCCTGAAATTTCCTTTCCTAATTTTTCATTGACAAAGCAATATGGTGGCCAAAATCCATCTTATTTTTTCCTTAAAAGTAAATATTAACCTTGCGTAGTACTTAATACAGACTCGATATATGAGTGTCATGACATAAATTTTCAGCATCCATCTAAGCCAGAATGAACAGGTGAACTGCATTTGAGTTAAAAATTTACCATTTCAGCCTTTCATCTGAAACTAATTGCTAAAATTGGAACCAGAAATTATGAAAAAGGAAACCTCCTAGCTAGTCCTAGGATTACAAGACATAAAACAGATCAAAATCATACTCCCAGTGAAATTTTGTCAGTCATTCAATCCAAACAAGTTAAATCAGACCTCTAAATGTATTAATATGTGCTAACCTCTTTCTGTTTATCATCAAGAAGCCAAAATGTGAGCCAAAATGTGAGCCACATCACAGGTACCACTAGTAAAATCTTCAGTAGTCGAAACCCCCTTCCATCGTCTTCTGTGCTCGGTTCCTCTACATATAGCATAAGTTATCAAGACTGCTACTAAACACAAAGCCAATGCTATATAAACATAATTGCATTTAATACATGGTAAGAGTAAAAAATTGAAGGATTTTTATTTACAAATACAATACAAATGCAAAAGAACCACATTCAGATGACCCCATCCCAGAGAAAATGCATCCTTAGTGAACAGTTTCTTGATGCTACAAACTTATTGTGCAAAGTGCACCTTTAGCTTGTGGTCACAAAAGGTAATGCTGCTTAAACCGTTACATTTACTTGGAATCTATCACAAGATATATAATACAAAAAGAATTCAGCTGAAACTAAGAGTAGAGCTACAGGTTACAATACATGTCACCAATTAGAATGAAAAAAATTCAAGGTTAACTAGACCTACTGTAAAGCAATACCTCTCAAATTTGGCCTCAATCAATTCAACCCAGGGGAAGCATAATATGCAATAGAATATATCTAAGAAATAGAGACGTGGCATTCCAAAATATAGTAAGTAGTTAAAAGCAGAATTGAAATCATGAACCATTTTTTGCAATCTAATTGATGGCTTACAAAATCAAAGTAGCTAACCAACCAACCAACCAACCTTGAGATTGGGATTCCTGATTATTCCCCTTGGGAGTTTCCTTGTGATCATCATCTGAAAAAAACACATGAGGGTTAATGATTAGTGATATTTAATTACACAAGTATTAGATTGCTGAGATGATGTTAAATTGGTGCCCTAATCCACCCATCAGTGGTCCAAATAGGCTGAAATTAACAGCCTCCTAGGTAGCTTTAAACAGGAAATATACTTTAATATGCAATAGAATGTATCTAAAAACTAGACAGAGACATGACATTTCAAGAGGTACTCAAAATTACAAAATATAGCATGTAGTTAAAAGCAGAATTGATATCATGAACCAGTTTTGCATTCTTATTGATTCTTACAAAATCAAAGTAACTAATTAACCAACCTTCAGATTTAGATTCCTGATTATTCCCCTTCTTTTCCTTCTCAGAATCTGGAGAAAAAAAAAAGGATTGTGAAAGACATGAGGGCTAATAAGTGATATTTACACAAATATATTAGAATATTGGTGAAATGATGTTGAATTTGCATATAAATTGGTGCCATAATAAGCCCTAATCAACTCATCAGTGGCTGAAATAAGCTCAAACAGCCTCCTAGCTAGCTATAGACAGTTAAAAAAAGAAAGAAAGAGCAGAATATGTATGAAAGCTAATGTTACTCTTGTTCTTGGGAGGCTGGGTGTGGCTGGAGAAGAACCTTGGAAACATTCTAAGGTTTGGAAGAAGGAAACATGGCTTGGATGATAACACAGAGCCATGTTTTTCATTATTGTTAGTTGCTGCTAAATAAGGCTTCAAAAGCCCTAGCTTATCATCATTATCATCCTGATGATATACTACTGAAGAACAACCACCTGTTGATGATCTTCCTCCATTTGCAGCAATCAAAACATTCTACAAAATCACAAAAAACAGCAATATCAGAAGAAGAAGAAGAAGGCAATGCAAACAAACAAACAAACAGTTTTAAGAGTAAATTTTCAACTAAAAGATTGATTGATTACAAAGAAGAGTAAGAAGAATTTAGAAAATAGTTACTCTTGAACCAGAGATTGTACTCCGAACTAGCCTTGAAATGATGATGATGATGATGATGATGATGATGATGATGATGATGATAGTGTGTAATTAGTTAGTATAAAAAGGAGAATGAAGATGATTGAATAGAAATAACAAGGAGGAGGAATTGAGGTGGTGGTGATTGGTTCTTAAAAGAAAGATGCTGCCAGTAGCAGAGGATGGTGGTTGAGCATGATGGATGATGGATGATGATGATGATAGCATCCATCCATCCATCCATAATGCATGTATGCATCCATAATATCATCATAGAAATGCAGCAGAGTACCTTTTTTGTTTTTTGTCACATCATTTCCATTTTCCAACAAACCCACCCTGCTCTGCTCTGCTCTGCTCTCAAAAACCTCCTCCAATCCAAAACTTATTATTTCAAAACCTCTATTACATTATTTAACTTATTCTTATTATCTATTTCAAATATTTTATAAAACTCCATCTTGTGAATTTATTTACTAATATCATCCAATCACCAAACACACATGATCAATTTATATTATATTTTAGCTTTTCTGTTTGCATTTTTCTTCATTAATTGCCACAAAATTGGGGTATATGGTGGCAATCCATCACTTATCCATTATTTCTAAACAAATAATCAAATATCTAACTTAGTGCTTGATGAAAATGTTTTTCTGTACTATGGTTGCTAATAAAAAATATAGTAGCAATCCATCAATTTAATGGTTTTTGATGTTTGTCTTTTTGGTTTATGAATTTCTTCAATGATCTCTTTTTACACATTGGGTTTTCCATCGCTAAATGGGTTTAACTTTAACCTCTCCTTTGAAACATAATAATTATGTTTTATCTTCTTTTAAATATTCTTTATCATTAATATTTCGTTTTTGCCCATTAATTGACATATAGCTTTTCTCTTCTTATTTTTTTTATAATCAATGAACTA
Source organism: Centaurea solstitialis (assembly GCA_030169165.1). Classification (NCBI taxonomy): domain Eukaryota; kingdom Viridiplantae; phylum Streptophyta; class Magnoliopsida; order Asterales; family Asteraceae; genus Centaurea; species Centaurea solstitialis. The sequence goes on from CM058040.1 coordinate 28,558,620, forward strand.
AAAACAAGTACAAATTAAAACAAGACGAGCAATTTACGAGAGATTAATGGAAGCAACTTTTCTTTGCGCATTCTTATCAGCTTTAATTTGTTGATACTGGGTTTGATGTTCTTGATGCTCTTAAGATTGGTTTAATTGCATTTTTGTTTGGATTTTGATTTTGATGTTTGGAGATCAGTCTATTGATCATCATTGAGTTTTGTTTTGGTTTTCTCAGCTGTTATGTAATGTTGTTTGGGTCAATTAAAAAAAACAAGTGGACTAGTAAATTGGTCATTTTTTTATTCAAACAGTTTATTATGCACACAAATAAATAAAAATGTCAATTTATACACACAAACAACTTTATATACATATAGTCAATTTTATCCATACATGACTTGTTAAAAAAAACAAACAAACAACCCCTAACACCACATGAGCAAAAGAACAAAAGATGACCAAAAATGTTGCATTAGATTTACGTGAAACCAACATATTTTCGTGAGACCTGTTAGACCATATTTTTTTTACACTTGAAACTTAATAACAAAAACATTGTGAATATGATAGCTAATCTGTAACATCCCGCCTACCTCAACAACAATATTGTCCGTTTTGCCCCACTGGCTCACGGCTTTGTTTTTGGCGACCTGGTGAGGACTTCCCAGGAGGTCACCCATCCTGGTACTACTCCCACCCTAACATGCTTAACTGCAGCGTTCTAAGAACCTGCAACCTATGTGGCCCCAAAACGCATTGTTGTTAGGAAGGCCAAGATATTACTTATAACACTCAGCATCACTCTTGTCTACGGCCGATATGAGATATGCCTAAGGTGCTACATAATCTTACTCTTCTTCTTGGGAGCCTCGCTAGCTATCACTGGAGAAGAAGCTTGGAATTCTGTTTGGAAGAAGGAGATTTATATTCGATACATACAGCTTGGATGATCTATGTTTTTCAGTTCAAACACCCTAGGTTATTAATATCATTTGCCTGCCCAATACTTCGAGATTGATATATTGAAGAACCGGTCGATCTTCCGCCATTTGCACCACCCAAAACATTCCATCAACAATTAATATGCAAAACAACAAGATCAGAAAACTTCAAACTTCAAGTGAAAAATCTCAAGAAATTACATAGAAGAAGAAAAGACTTACCCTTAACCGAGAGATTGTTCGACATAGGAGATTTTTTATAGTTACTCGATATTGAATGTCATTTTGATAGTTTTGACAAAAGTTTTTCAATAATGTATTTTGTTCTAAAATATATTTGATTTCATTATAAATATTTTTTAATTTTTTAATAAATTTTAAGTTTATTTAATAAACTAGATTAATTCATATTCGCAACGGATAAGTGATAACTATAATGAAATTGCATGTTTTGTTAATCTTCACAACAGATCGGCTTCTTTTAAATAATAACCGTGAGCCACAAAGAAAATAGAATTTCCAAAGTAAAGCCACAATAAGTGTTCATCAAAAAGTAAAACCGAAAGATTAGAATTTTAAACAAAACGTAAAAGTAAAAGATGAAGTAGAACTTGGATTAATGATAACCTGAAATTAATTGGAACTAACGATAACTTAATAGCACTTTTGACTTGTACGCGGATGGAACCAAAATAAACCGAACGTGAGAACTTAAGTAACCGAAGATGGCAACAAAATATGATTCTTTCTTGAAATGGAAGATGGCAACATTAAATGACAATTTTAGCAAGTTCGGTATATGTTGTGAAAATACCGAAACCCAACTAACAAATTAGCTCACTAGTTGAACCTCACTATTACCACTAAATTCCCAAGAACAAATGAACAACGGTTCTTATACGAGATATAAGCGGAAATGATCAATGAACATGAGACAACTAACTAACTAAGCATATGCAACGATAAAAGCCATACAATGTAAGATAAAGCATAGGTAAAGAGAGACACCGAGATTTTTACGTGGAAACCCAAATCGGGAAAAAACCACGGGCGGAGGACGCCGAGAACCGATCCACTATCACTTGATGTAGTTACAATGAGATGTTACAAGCTTTTACAATGGAGAAACTACAATGGCTTTCTTTGAGCTCTCAACTAGCTAAAACTTTTGGAGAAGAAGATGAATTATGGTTCATAATTCAAATGAGGAGAGTTTGTGTGTGTATATGGATGAGGGAACCAAGAGTACACCCAAAAATACTAAACTAATACATGGGTATGGCTTCCTATCAATAAACAAATGTGTATAGGGTGTGTGTTGTCAACCAATCAGCTTAGAAGCTTCATATGACTGAAAATGTACCCCGGGCGGGTCAGCCGCGGGTAGCCCGCGGGTAAGCTGACCCGCATTTGAATCAGAACCATACGAGAGACAGCACAAACGGCGGGTTGGCCGCGGCTTGCTTGACCCGCGGTTGACCCGCATTTGCTGCTGTGTTTCCAGAAAATCTGATTTGGTTGGAGGCAAGCATTCTCACAAATCTCCACCCTTGTCTTCAACCAAAACCACACACAACGAAAAGAAACTCCACCTTATCTTCGATCCAAACGAGACTCGAAAAAACAAACTCCACCGATCTTCATCTCAAAGCCAAAAACAACTACCCGAAAGCAAGCGATAACAAAGTGATCAAGTCCTCTCCATTCAAAACCAATAACCAAAGTGGTCCTCCGCCGGAGCGCCCCGAAGGGCATCAACCTCGTTTCTCAACACCAACCAAGTCCAAACACAAGTTGAACTTGGCAACCGGAAGCGGCTTCGTTAGCATATCCGCTGCGTTATCGTCGGTGCTTATCTTCACGATCTTAAGATCGCCTCTAGCTACTACCTCTCGGACATAATGGTGGCGAATGTCAATATGCTTCGTCCTATCATGAAGCACTCGATCCTTTGTCAAAAGAACCGCGCCTTGATTGTCGCAAAACACTTCTTCGACCTTCAAGCGCTCACTTAGCTCACCAAGGAGTCCTTTGAGCCAAACACCTTCTTTTACGGCTTCGCTAACCGCCATGTACTCCGCTTCCGTTGTGGACAAAGCGACGGTAGGTTGCAAATGTGCCCTCCAACTAATAGCACACCCATCAAGGGTGAACACGTATCCGGTGATGGATCTTCTGTTGTCAACATCCTTGCCATAATCTGAATCTGTATAGCCTAGTACCCCCGAAGAATTTCTCCCGAAATGCAAACACAAATTCGCCGTCCCCTTCAAGTAACGAAAAATCCATTGGACGGCTTTCCAATGCTCCTTTCCCGGGTTGGCCATATATCTACTAACCATAGAAACTGCATAAGCGAGATCTGGTCGGGTACAAATCATGGCATACATCAAAGATCCCACCGCACTAGAATACGGCACTCTTGCCATATAGGCAACATCGGCTTGAGTCGAAGGACTTAAGGCTGATGATAGCCTGAAATGAGGCGCAAATGGAGTGTTGACAGACTTTGCTTCGGACATACCAAAACGGCGAAGAACTTTCTGAACGTAACCTTCTTGACTAAGGTACAACTTTCTCGCCTTTCTGTCACGAACAATCTCCATACCAAGAATCTTCTTTGCGGCTCCCAAATCCTTCATATCAAATTCTGAATTCAACTGGTCTTTCACTTTCTGAACTTCTCCCATGTCTTTCGCTGCAATAAGCATGTCATCTACGTATAAGAGCAAATACAAAATCGACCCATCATCACACTTCTTGAAGTAAACGCAGCTGTCGTACGACGAATTCGACAAGCCGTGTGCGGTCACAAAAGCGTCGAATCTCTTATACCATTGCCTAGGAGATTGTTTGAGGCCATAGAGAGACTTTATCAATTTGCACACGTGACCTTCTTTACCCGGAACTACAAATCCTTCCGGTTGGTGCATAAAGATCTCTTCCTCAAGTTCACCATTCAGAAACGCGGTCGTGACGTCCATTTGCTCAAGCTCCAAATCATCGGACGCGACCATCCCTAACAATGCACGAATAGAAGTATGTTTCACCACCGGTGAAAATATGTCGTTATAGTCAATGCCAGGAATTTGACTATAACCCTTCGCGACCAACCGAGCTTTATACCTTGGCTTTTCTTCCGGAGTTGCCCCTTCCTTCAATTTGAAGACCCACTTGCTCCGAACGGCCTTCTTACCCTTGGGAATAAGAACAAGCTCCCAAGTTCCGCTCTTTAGCAAGGATTCCATTTCCGCCTTCATCGCCATCAACCATTCATCCGCATCATCGAGCTTCATAGCTTCACTATAAGAAGTAGGCTCCACCGTACCCTCCATTTCCTCCGCTACATTAAAAGCATGTGCTACTAAATCGGCTTCTTCGGTGTACCGTGCGGGACGCACGATTTCCCTTCTTCCCCTATCACGAGCAATGCACGGTTCGGGCTCTTGTGGCAAAGGTTGTGATGACGAGTCATACTCCACTTGAGCACCTGTAGAGGTAGAAGAAGAAGCGGCATTTAAATCGTTAGTAGTAACCGGGCTCGATGTTTGAGCCATAGGTAGCTCCACCTCAACCGGAGGTTTCTCTTTCGGAGATTCGGAAATGGGCTCGGATGTAGGAGGCGGCGAATCACTCAACATCGAAGACTCGTCGAAAGTGACATCTCGGCTTATAAGGATCTTCTTTGTTTCCGGGCACCATAGCCTAAAGCCTTTGACTCCATCTTTGTATCCAAGGAAATTGCATTTTATAGCTCTCGGTTCTAACTTCCCGTTATCAACTCGTGCATACGCCGGACAACCAAAAATCTTCATATCCGTGTAATCGGCCGGTGATCCGCTCCAAACTTCCATGGGAGTCTTCTTCTCGAGAGCGACCGATGGAGACCGATTGATTAAGTAACAAGCGGTAGAAGCCGCTTCCGCCCAAAACGTCTTAGGCATCTTCGAGTTAGAAAGCATGCAACGAACTTTCTCGAGAATAGTGCGGTTCATCCTTTCGGCCACACCATTTTGTTGAGGAGTGTGGGCAACGGTGCGATGCCTCGTAATGCCATTCTTTCGACAATAGGCATTAAACTCCTCCGAGCAAAATTCCAAGCCATTATCCGTTCGGAGGTATTTCACCTCTTTACCGGATTGCTTCTCGATCATCGTCCTCCAATCTCTAAACGTTTCGAACACATCACTCTTTTTCTTCAAGAAGAACGCCCACACACGACGTGAGAAATCGTCGATGATAGTGAGCATATACGAAGCTCCACCATAAGAAGTAACTCGGGCCGGACCCCAAAGGTCGGAATGAATGTAGTCAAGTGGCCCTTTAGTCGTGTGGATACCACTTGAGAACCGGACCCTCTTCGTCTTGCCGTACACACAATGCTCACAAAACTGCAAATCGGTAACTTTGTGGCCGTTCAACAAATCGCGTTGACTTAGCTCGATCATGCCTCCAAGGCTCATGCAACCGAGACGTAGATGCCACAACTTGGTTAGATCACCATCGGAAATTTTCTTCGAAGCAACCGCAACGTCACCGGTAACGGTTTGACCCTGCAAAACGTAAAGGTTAGCGGTTTTTCTTAGAGCCTTCATCATAAGTAGCGCTCCTCGCTTGACCCTTACTACTCCATTCTTGCCAATGAACTCATAACCATTTCGATCAAGGGTACTAAGAGAGATGAGATTTCTTCGGAGTTCGGGAACATATCTCACGTCCCCAAGAGTTCGGGTGATGCCATCATGCATGCGAATTCTAATCGTGCCTTTACCGATGATAGGGCAAGAATCATTGTTCCCCATCATTACCACGCCTTCGGGAACCTTCTCATACGTGTGAAACCAACTACGGTGGGGACACATATGAAAAGTACAACCCGAGTCTAGAATCCACTCTTCCGAGGTATTCATCATCCCCTCGGAGACCATCAAGACTTCACCATTACAAAATCCGACTTCACCTTGCTCAACAACATCGGCTTCACCGGAGGTACCCGTTGTCTTGTTCTTGGCTTTGTTTTTGGCTTGAAGCTTAAAACATTCTTCCATGGTGTGACCCTTCCGTTTACAAAAGTTACAAAATTTTCTCGGTTTTCCACGAGATTTTGATCTTGATTTGCTTGACGAACTCGAGCATTTTTCAAAAGGTCTCCCTCTTGCATTTAATCCTTCGGCCCTTGGTTCATGACCGGGATTAATCTCCTTCATCTTCTCCTTCGAGCTCAAAGCGGTATACACCTCATCAAGAGAGAGGGAATCCCGACTATAGATGATAGTATCCATGAACGTACCAAACGACGGTGGCAAAGAGCACAACAAAATCAAACCCAAATCCTCATCGTCATATTTCACCTCAAGGTTCTTCAAATCACCAACTATCTCCTTGAACTTTGATAGGTGGGCCGTAATTGAACCACCTTCAGATAAACGTAAGGCATATAACTTAAGCTTCATGTGAAGCTTATTGGGTAAGCTCTTTTCCATAAACATCTTGTCTAGCTTAGACCAAATTTGGTACGACGTTTCCTCTTCCGCAACATCTTGTAAAACATCGTTTGAAAGGTGTAATCTAATTAGTGATTGGGCTTTTAAATCGTTCAATTCTTTGTCTTCCTCCGACCAAGCACCGGGCATGAATGCCCGACCCAAAATGCACTTATGCAAGCTTTGTTGGATTAGGACATCTCTCATCTTTATCTTCCATAAGGGATAGCGAGTATCTCGCTCTAGTAAGGGGAGGTCAAACTTCATCGTTGACATAAATGAAATAGCCTAGCAAATCAATAATCTCATGAAACTTCTATCGATCACAAAATCTCGGTATAAATAACTTGGGCTCTGATACCAATTGTTGTGAAAATACCGAAACCCAACTAACAAATTAGCTCACTAGTTGAACCTCACTATTACCACTAAATTCCCAAGAACAAATGAACAACGGTTCTTATACGAGATATAAGCGGAAATGATCAATGAACATGAGACAACTAACTAACTAAGCATATGCAACGATAAAAGCCATACAATGTAAGATAAAGCATAGGTAAAGAGAGACACCGAGATTTTTACGTGGAAACCCAAATCGGGAAAAAACCACGGGCGGAGGACGCCGAGAACCGATCCACTATCACTTGATGTAGTTACAATGAGATGTTACAAGCTTTTACAATGGAGAAACTACAATGGCTTTCTTTGAGCTCTCAACTAGCTAAAACTTTTGGAGAAGAAGATGAATTATGGTTCATAATTCAAATGAGGAGAGTTTGTGTGTGTATATGGATGAGGGAACCAAGAGTACACCCAAAAATACTAAATTAATACATGGGTATGGCTTCCTATCAATAAACAAATGTGTATAGGGTGTGTGTTGTCAACCAATCAGCTTAGAAGCTTCATATGACTGAAAATGTACCCCGGGCGGGTCAGCCGCGGGTAAGCTGACCCGCATTTGAATCAGAACCATACGAGAGACAGCACAAACGGCGGGTTGGCCGCGGCTTGCTTGACCCGCGGTTGACCCGCATTTGCTGCTGTGTTTCCAGAAAATCTGATTTGGTTGGAGGCAAGCATTCTCACAGTATATTAATCGGTAAGTTTTAAAGTTGAGTACATACAATGATAAAACGTGACAAGTTCGATAAATTCTCATGTACTTGACCCTTTTTTTATGTAGTGAATTAAAATGTATATAAATGGAGTTTATTAGGTGAAATAGCATATTTATAAAAAAAAAATGTATTATATTTTATGAGATGAAATAACATGGTTATTATTTATTTCATAGGGTGAATTTGAGTTTCATCTAATGAATATGAGTTTCACCAAATAAATGAATATATACATTTCATCTGATGAATCATAATCTGAGTTTCACTTGATGATTTGGTAAAACTCAGTTTCACCTCATGAATAAATCTGTATGCTTAATATGATGATGAATCTTTGTTACCAGATGAAAATCCAACACATAAAAAGTTTTACATCATATGTTCTTTTTTGCATATTAGCATTCATTCAGCACCACTGGCTAAGCAAAACAAAGCTAATTATGTCTCACCAAATGCAACTCCTTCCCTCCACCCAATTCTTTCTTCTCCAAAACAGAGTTCATAAATGCATATATATCCAACTTTTTGTGTTCTGAATTAAAGATTTCATCAATATTTTATGCCACAACTACTTCCGGTTCAATCGCGGTGGCGACCCATTATCTTTACCACCATCTTCCGCCTGCCCGGTTTTCTCATCTTCATTCTTGAAACCCATCTTGAATCTATCGTAATTCGACATTTCGGTTGCCTTAAACGGGCGTTCTCCCAAGACTTTGAGCAAATCGTCTTGGTGAAGGACTTCTTTTTGGAGCAAAAGTTCCGCGATCTCGGAAAGCTTCTCCTTGTGTTCTTGAACGAGTGCCACAGTTCTTTCATATGCCTTGTTTACCCATTTCCGGACTTCGGTGTCGATAATCGCTCCGGTTTTGCTGCTGTACGGTTTCGTTATTTCCATCCCGTCCTCCCGTTGAGGGAATGAGAGAAGGCCGACTTTCTTGCTGAACCCGTAAACGGCAACTTGGGCGTAAGTCATTTTCGTTACCTTCTCCAAGTCGTTTTGTGCTCCGGTTGAGATCTTTCCAATTATGACCTGAAATCGAGGAATAATGTATAACCACGTATTTAAAAGGTGCATTTGGTTGTGGAAAATTTTCCAGTTTTCCAACAAAAAAAATCCAAGGAAAATGAAAATTCAGAAAACACGTTTGGTTCATTCAGTTTTCAAAAGTTTTCCTAGAAAATGAAAATTATTTGTTTCCTAAACTTCTATGTAAATTAGAAAACTAATTTTAGTAGTTTTCCAAAATTTTCTAAACGTGTTTTATAACTTTCTAAAATGAAAAATGAAAACTCCATCATTTCAACCAAACACGTATTCTAAAATTTTCATAGAAAAACTGAAAACGTAACTAACAACTTATTCTGTCAGTTATACATGACCGTTTAGTTGTGGCTTAATCGTATAGGAAGTGGCTTTTCCATTAAGCTTTTAGGGTGGAGATTTAGCAAAAAGCCAAGTTTTTCCAAACTTGCCACTCCCAATTAAAAAACACATTTCTTCTATCTATGAAAAAGTTATCCCCAACAAAACCTTTCCCGGTCTATAATCAATCAACACAGACAACTTTATCTATACAAGACTTCATGGGAAACCAACCAAACAGCCCCTTACTTTCTATCTTTTCCGAGTCCCTAGAGAAGCATTTTGTAGATAAAGAAAAAAAAGATGTTACCTCTTCAGCAGCGCGTCCACCAAGCGTCATGCAAGTCATGTCAAAAAGCTGTTCTTTGGTCATGAGTACATTCTCACTCGGCACATATTGCGCAAAACCAAGCGCGGCTGTACCACGAGGAACAATTGTTACTTTCAACAACGGCTCTGCGTGTTCCAAGAACCAGCCCACAACAGCATGGCCCGCTTCATGATAAGCCACAGTCCGGCATTCAATCTTACTTATCACCTGTTTCAACAACACTAGTAGTATTAATAATAACACATTTTAGGTGTCGTTTGTTTTTTATAAGGTCTGAAGTCTGAAGTCTAAATTCACGTCTAAAAAATAAGAGGACAGTAGGAGGTTTCCAGTCCTTTTCTTAAAAATAAAACAAACCGTCTTAAGTCTACAAACCTCTTAATTTTCAGACATGAGAGGTTTATGGAGAAAATAACTATTATTTCATGTTACCCTGTTTTTCTTCTCTAGCCCACCAATGATCCTATCGATAGCTCCCTCAAAATGCTCCATCGTGACCTTCGTCTGCTCACCTCTCGCGGCAATTAGCGCGGCTTCGTTGCAAACATTTGCAATATCAGCTCCGGCAAATCCCGGAGTTAAAGCGGCAAGTCTCTGGGAGAAATACGATGGTTCATTGTCAAGTTTGATCTTTTCCAAATAAATCTGAAATATCTGTTCACGGCCTTTGATATCGGGTTTATCGATACTAATTTGTCTATCAAATCTACCAGGTCGTAACAGCGCTTTATCTAAAATATCGGGTCGATTAGTCCCGGCAAGAACAACCACCCCAGCAGTGGTGCCGAATCCATCCATTTCAACAAGCAGCTGGTTAAGAGTATTCTCTCGTTCATTGTGAGAACCCGAGAAGCCCCCACGTCCCCTTGCACGCCCGATTGCATCGATTTCGTCGATAAATATTATGCTGGGGGCACACTTCCTAGCCTCTTGGAACAAGTTTCGAACCCTTGAGGGACCCACACCCACAAGCAATTCCATGAAATCAGATCCGGATATCGAGAGAAAAGGCACACCGGATTCTCCTGCGGTTGCTTTGGCTAGAAGGGTTTTTCCGGTGCCCGGTGGCCCCACCAGTAGAGCGCCTTTCGGGATTTTAGCTCCCAACTCCTTGTATTTCTTCGGGTTCTTGAGAAAGTGCACAAACTCCATGATTTCCTGTTTGGCTTCGTCACAGCCAGCAACGTCCTTGAAAAAGACCTGAATACAAGTACAAATTAAGACAAGAAGAACAATTTGCGAGTGATTAATGGAAGTGTGTAGCTTAATGAAATAAACACCTTATTTTTCGCATTCTTATCAACTTTATGAATATGGGCTTTTCCGATGTTGAAAATTCCACCTAGACCGCGTTGCGTTCTCTGACTCATGTACCACAGGGTTCCCAGTAATAAGAGTGTGGGCGCAAATCCCATAATTTCTTGATACCAAACTATTTCAGAAGCATATGTCACCGGAACATAATCATGAGTATCTATTCCTAGGGCTTTTTGTGCTTCCTCTAATTTTCCCTCAAAAAGTTTCAACACTCCCAATATTGAAGTAGTATTTATATTTAACCTCAACAGTACCGTTAGTTGGTTGATTGCGTGGTGAGTTTCTGACATATACTTTTGCAACTGATCGGTTAGAAATAACTATGTGATCCACCAAGCCTGGTTCCAGAAGCTTGTTTTTGAATTCTTGGAAACTTATCTGCAAAAAGAAAATGATAGCAACATCAAGTAGTCTAAAAATGATCATATACATAAAGGATATGCTCAAATTTCAATAAAATGCACTCTTAATATGTGATAACTTCAAATCAGATAGAAAAGCAAGAAACAGAATCCAAGATTATGGTTACTTCTATATTGCACCAAAAAATGGGTTATTTCATTCCAAGAATAAGAAAAAAGATCCTAGATACATTGGCTAGAGTTGGAACCTCCATTCTCTCCTCAGGAGCTGTTTTTGAGAGCACTTTGATGGGGTTCCACATATTCTCACACTTTCAGCAGAAAACATTTTAGAATCATAATGTATAGCTTTCATAAAGGTTACTGGAAGAGCAAGGATTTTAACAAAATCCTAGTACCTCGCGAGATGAAATCACAATGAGCAAAGTAAGCTTTTTGTCATCAAATAATTCAGAAAGAAGAGCTTACAATTTATCAACCCCGAAATAAAGAAACACAACTTCAAAGGGATACCTTTGCCAGAAGTTATCATGTGAGAACAATGATTCATAAGAAAAACTAATGCTCCAAGGATGATGTAACTTCTATTTCTATCCATGGTTAATATCATTCTCTGGAACCTAGAGAGTTTCGATAACTTGATATACCATTAACAAACACAATGGCATCTGACAGAGCAAAAAACAGCTCCAACGCCTTCTGCAACCACTTTTTAAGAATCCATAAATGTTCTTAACTCCATTCCCTTATAGTTTAGAATATACAGTTCCACATTATATCTGTTCCATACACATGCTTTTCTAGACTACCAGCCATCTATAAATCTAAGGGGTTACAGCTATGATACTTTCCTCTATTTGTTTCACAGAATCTTTGGGGATTAAGCCATGATCTTGGGAAACATATTGGTGCAGATAAAAGTGGTGCCCCTTAGGTAAATAAACTGCTTTTTTTTATATCTTTTATGATAACATCTCAAAACTTCCAAATTACCTTAATCTTTATATTTGATAAAAATGGCCGGCAGCACATAACTATGTAAGCAAAAAAAAAAAAAAAAAAAAAACAAGACCATGAAGATATGGAACTTTAGCAAAAAGAGCTAGCATACAGATTAGGGGTGTAAATGAGCCGAGACAACTCGCGAGCTACTCGAGATCGACTCGGTCAAAACTCGGTTAAAACTCGACTCGAATTAACTCGGTCAAAACTCGACTCGAATAAAACCCGACTCGAGATACTAACGACTCGACTCGAACTACCTAATACTCGGCTCGACTCGGCTTAAGCCAACACTACTCGCAAGCTACTCGAGATCGACTCGGTCAAAACTCGGTTAAAACTCGACTCGGTCAAAACTCGGTCAAAGCTCGGCTCGAATAAAACTCGACTCGAGATACTAACGACTACCTGATACTCGGCTCGTTTACACCCCTAATACAGATGCATGCTGTGAACTTTAAATAAAGAACCCATGAATGTAGTAATGTAGGAGGCTAGCAAAACGTATAAAAAATATGCTATAGTGCTGTGCTGCTTTATCAAGTATTATATTTATATATCTGCCATGTAATCTGAACACAAGATCCAAATTTGACGATAAACGGCATGTGATTTTTTTATCATAAACACAACTCAGATGCTGCTGCCTTTGATCATTGAGTTCATTGTTGAAGTATCATCACTAGCCTAATTAGAGGTACTAGAATTTTCTAGAATGCTCTAGAATATTCTAGAACGACGTGGAAGACCCTAGAAGGTTCTTGAACATCTTAGAAGATCATGGAAGACCCTGGAACGTCCTAGACTTTTCTAGTAGCCGGTGGAAGATTCTAGAAACATATAGAAGCATGTAGTAGATATAGATTGTGGTAGATAATCCTAGAAAGGTCATAGATGTATGTAATGTGTAGAAAGATCTAGAAGTTTCCTATAAGGAGGTGGAATGCCTATAAATAGGCATGGAGCTCATTTGCTCCAACACAATCCACTAACCTAACAATCCAAAGCACAAAACAAGAAAGCATAAGTGTAGTAGTCCCTAAAGTGTACTTTCTTCTTAAAGTGGTCTTAATAAAAAAAGTAGTTTATGTTGATAAAGAAGAGTCGTGTTCAACAATCTGGTATCAGAGCGAGGTTTCTTGATATTGTCGGTACTACCAACACGATGGGTGATCTCCAAGTCGTTGGAGGAATCAAGAAACTCGACAATGGCAACTACAACACGTGGGCAACATGCATGACGTCCTACTTACAAGGACAAGATCTTTGGGAGGTTGTTTGGCGGAAGCAAAAACTACGCCGCCACAGGAAGATGCCAATGGTGCTTTGCGCAAATGGAGAATCAAAGCAGGCAAAGCAATGTTTGCCTTAAAGACCACAGTCGAAGAAGAGATGTTGGAACATATTCGGGACGAGAAGACCCCAAAAGAAGCATGGGACACGTTCGTGACTTTTCTCAAAGAAGAATGATACGAGACTACAACTACTGGAGAACGAGTTATTGTCAATCTCACAACGTGACATGACGGTTGCTCAGTATTTCCACAAAGTTAAGTCGATATGTCGGGAGATTAGTGAATTAGACCCGAAGTCAGTTATCGGAGAAGATCGAATGAAGAGGAGCATTATCCACGGACTGAGACCAGAATATAGAAGCTTTGTCATTGCTGTACAAGGATGGCCCGTTCAACCATCGCTTGTAGAGTTTGAGAATTTGCTAGCCAGTCAAGAAGCCATGGCTAAGCAAATGAGTGGTATCACTCTGAAGAGTGAAGAGGAAGCGCTCTACACAAGTAAGAGTTGGAGCAATTCCAAGCCAGCTGCCAAAGGCGTATACAAAAACAGTGACAAAGCAAAATGTCATCAAGGAACCACACAACCATGGAGAGCTCAAAAGACCGACCATAAGAGTTCTCGGGGGAAGAGGTTTGAAGGCAATTGCAACAATTGTGGAAAGTGGGGCCACATGTCCAAGAATTGTTGGTTCAAGAAAAAGTCCGTCGAAAGCAATATAGTAACCTCCAAATACGAAATTGAGGATGAATGGGATGTTGAGGCTCTGTGTGTCGTGGAAGAAAATGAGCTAGCACTCACGACAACGATGAGAAGGCATATCGATTATGAGAACGACTGGATTGTTGACTCTGGATGCTCAAATCACATGACTGGCGATCAGAAGAAACTACGAGATGCAAAGGAGTACAAAGGGAGTTGCGTGGTACAAACAGCCAACAACGCACGGTTGCCAATTGCCCAGATTGGCAAAACAATGATCATGCCTGGTAATAAAGCCGACATGATAACACTACAAAATGTCTTTCATGTACCAGGTATGAAGAAGAACTTGTTGTTGGTGTCACAACTAACATCATTAGGAAACTACCTCCTGTTTGGACCAGAAGATGTGAAGGTCTATAAAGATATTAAGATCTCAGAAAAGCCAACCATGGAAGGACAGAAAGTGGAGTCTGTCTATGTGCTCTCGGCAGAGTCTGCCTATGTAGAAAAGACTCGAAAGAATGAGACAGCAGATTTATGGCACGCAAGATTGGGGCATGTTGGTTATCACAAGTTGAAGGTGATAATGGAGAAATCCATGCTTAATGGCCTGCCTCAGCTAGATGTCAAAACAGATGTTGTCTGCGCTGGATGCCAGTATGGTAAAGCTCATCAACTACCATACAAGGAGTCAAAGTTTAGAGCACATAAACCATTGGAGTTAGTTCACTCGGACGTGTTTGGACCAGTCAAGCAGACATCAATCAGTGGGATGCGGTACATGGTGACGTTCATTGACGACTACTCGAGGTATGTGTGGGTTTTCTTCATGAAAGAAAAGTCTGACACATTCTCGAAGTTTAAAGAATTCAAGACAACGGTCGAAGGAGAAGTACGAACAAAGATCCGTTGTCTGCGTTCAGATAATGGAGGAGAATACACCTCTAAAGAATTCAAACGATATCTACAAGAATGCGGTATACGTCATCAGTTTACGTGTGCCAACACACCACAACAAAATGGTGTAGCAGAGAGGAAGAATCGACATCTTGCTAAAATTTGTCGAAGCATGCTCCACGCAAAGAACGTCCCAGGGAGGTTTTGGGCTGAAGCAATGCGAACTGCTGCTCATGTGATCAACAAAATTCCTCAGCCAAGGTTAGGTTTCATCTCACCATTCGAAACACTATGGAACATGAAACCTACAGTAAGCTATTTTCGAGTGTTTGGTTGCATATGCTACGTATTTGTGCCTAGTCATTTACGTAGCAAGTTCGACAAGAAAGCAGTTAGGTGCATATTTGTTGGATATGACAATCAAAGAAAAGGATGGAGGTGTTGTGATCCAACAAGTGGACGATGCTACACATCAAGAGATGTAGTCTTTGATGAAGCATCTTCATGGTGGTCCTCGGAGAAGAAAGCCTTACCAGACTCCAAAACCATTGAAGAAATTCTACAAGAAAAGATGGGGGAGCAAACTGCACACATCTGGTCAAGCGTTGACGCGCCTGATGATCCAAGTGACATTGATGTTACTGAGCAAGAAGAAACTCAATCATGCGAAGCTGGTGAAGAGGAAACGCCATCTCCACAATTAAGACGGTCGAAAAGAATCCTGAGGCCGAATCCTAAGTATGCTAATACAGCAATTTTAGAAGACAATGTTAAAGAGCCAGAGACGTATGAAGAAGTATCACAAAACAAAGCCTGGCAAAAGGCGATGGAAGAAGAAATTACAGCCTTGGAGCAGAACCAAACTTGGGAACTTGTGCCAAGACCAAGAGACATCAAACCCATATCTTGCAAGTGGGTTTATAAAATAAAGCGTCGCCCAGATGGATCAATCGAGAGATACAAGGCACGCTTGGTGGCTCGAGGGTTCTCACAACAATATGGACTAGACTATGATGAAACGTTTAGTCCAGTGGCAAAGATCACTACCATTCGGGTCCTGCTAGCACTTGCCGCAAGTAAAGACTGGAAATTATGGTAGATGGATGTAAAGAATGCCTTCTTGCATGGAGAGTTGGACCGAGAGATCTACATGGACCAACCCAAGGGATTTGAGGATGCAACTAATTCCAATCATGTGTGCAAACTGAGAAAAGCTCTTTATGGATTGAAGCAGAGAGCTTGGTATGGTAAGATTGCTGAATTTCTTACTCGAAGTGGTTATTCAGTTGCACATGCGGATTCAAGTCTATTCATCAAGGAAATAGATGGAAAGTTAGCAATTGTGTTGGTCTACGTTGATGACTTGATCATCACCGGAGACGATGAAAGAGAAATCCATCAAACAAGAGCAAATCTTTCAGTGCGTTTTCAAATGAAAGAGCTCGGAGAGCTTAAACACTTTTTAGGGCTCGAAGTTGATCGTACAAAAGAAGGGTTATTCCTCTGCCAACAAAAGTATACAAGAGATATACTTCAAAAATTTGGAATGATGGAGTGCAAGCCAGCCTCGACACCGATAGAGCCAAATGCCAAGTTTGCACACGAAGGCAAAGAACTTGATGATGGCATGATGTATCGACAACTAGTAGGTAGTCTTATCTACCTAACTTTATCTCGGCCTGACATTTCTTACGCAGTTGGAGTTATGAGCTGCTACATGCAAAGTCCAAGAAAGCCTCATTTGGATGCTGCTCGATGGATCCTAAGATATATCAAAGAAACAATCAACTATGGTCTCATATATCGAAGAGGAGAAGACTGTAAGTTAGTCGGATACTGTGATGCTGACTATGCAGGAGACTATGATACCCGAAGATCAACAACTGGGTACGTGTTTAAGCTCGGTTCGGGAACAATTTCCTGGTGCAGCAAAAGACAACCAACTGTATCACTGTCAACTACAGAAGCAGAGTATAGAGCAGCAGCTGCAGCAGCTCAAGAAAGTACATGGCTGATGATCTTAATGAAGGATCTACATTAGAATTTTGACTATGGGGTACCACTTCACTGTGACAACCAATCCGCAATCTGCTTGGCAGAAAATCCGGTGTTTCATGCTAGAACCATGCATGTGGAAGTGCACTATCACTTCATCAGAGAGAGAGTTCTAAATGAAGAAATAGAGATGCAACAAATCAAGACGGAAGACCAAGTAGCAGACTTGTTCACCAAAGGGCTGAGTGTTGGAAAGTTTAAGGACTTCTGTTGTCAGCTTAACATGGTACGACGAAAGGAGGCTAGTGCTGAGGGGGAGTGTTGAAGCATCATCACTAGCCTAATTAGAGGTACTAGAATTTTCTAGAATGCTCTAGAATATTCTAGAACGTCTTGGAAGACCCTAGAAGGTTCTGGAACATCTTAGAAGATCATGGAAGGCCCTGGAACGTCCTAGACTTTTCTAGTAGCCGGTGGAAGATTCTAGAAACATATAGAAGCATGTAGTAGATATAGATTGTGGTAGATAATCCTAGAAAGGTCATAGATAAATGTAATGTGTAGAAAGATCTAGAAGTTTCCTATAAGGAGGTGGAATGCCTATAAATAGGCATGGAGCTCATTTGCTCCAACACAATCCACTAACCTAACAATCCAAAGCACAAAACAAGAAAGCATAAGTGTAGTAGTCCCTAAAGTGTACTTTCTTCTTAAAGTGGTCTTAATAAAAAAAGTAGTTTGTGTTGATAAAGAACAGTCGTGTTCAACATTCATTACATGATTAAATGAAATTCATCCTGAAATTTCCTTTCCTAACTTTTCATTGACAAAGCATGCTTAGAAGTATTATATTAACCTTGTTTAGTACTTAATACAGAGTTACAAACTCAATAACATAAATTTTAAGCATCCATCTAAGCCTGAATTAACATAGACTCAGGTGAACTGCATTTGAGTTAAAAATTTATCAGTTCAGCCCTTCATCTAAAACTAACTGCTAAAACTGGTCCAACTGGAACAAGAAATGATGAAAAGGGAAACCTCCAAGACATAAAACAGATCATAATCATACTCCAAGTGAAATTTTGTCAAGTCATTCAATCGAAACAAGTTAAATCAGAGCTCTAAATGTATTAATATTTGCTAACCTGTTTCTGTTTACCAGGATCAGAAGAGCGCGCTACGTTGTGCAACATGTCTATTAGTAAAAAGACCGCAAACATCAACTTCCATTCATTGTAATCTATGCTTGATTCCTCTGCATATATCATAAGTTATCAACACGTCAGCTTCCAACATCATGTGCAAATCAATAACACTATTTCCTTGCAAATGCTACATAACACAACTACACAAGCCAATTATATATAAACACAATTGCATTTAATACATGGTAAGAGTAAAAAATTGAAGGATTTTTATTTACAAATACAATACAAATGCAAAAGAACCACATTCAGATGACCCCATCCCAGAGAAAATGTATCCTTAGTGAACAGTTTCTTGATGCTACAACCTTATTGTGCAAAGTCCACCTTTAGTTTGTGGTCACATCACAAAAGGTAATGCTGCTTAAACCGTTGCATTTACTTGGAATCTATCGCAAGATATATAATACAAAAAGAATTCAGCTGAAACTAAAGAGTAGAGCTACAGGTTACATGTCACCAATTAGAATGAGAACAATTCAAGGTTCCTCGCAAAGTTAGGATCCACTTCTGGAGGACTAGGATGGATAGAGTTCCCACAAAAAAGAACCTTACGATGAAAGGTATTCATCTCGACTCAGTCGTATGTGTTTTGTGCAAGGGACAGGTAGAGGACAGAGATCACATATTTGCGACATGCCCCAAATCAACGGAGGTGCGGAGAGCGATTAACAAGTGGTGGAGCGACGCAATTCCCGAGCCTGCCGACAGCTTACTCGGGGTGCTCGGAACTGATCTGGACTTGTCAAAGAGCAGCAAAAGGGAGGTGATAAAAGACGCAATTGTTCAATCGTACACCTGGGTGGTCTGGAAGGCGAGGAACGAGGAGTTGTTCAACGGAAAACCTTTCTGTCCTCTTCGAGCGGCGAACGATATTCATTCTCTTGTTTTTTCTTGGGTTTCCAGCAGAAGTAAAGTTGGTTTTTCGTTAAACTGGTATGATTGGTCTTGTAACCCGGGATTGATTTGATCTCGTTTTTGGCTGGGCTAGCGTCTTGTTAGTCTCAGTCTTTTAATGAATCGCCGTTCAAAAAAAAAAATTACTAGACCGTCTGTCAATTACAGTAAAGCAATATCTCTCAAATTTTGCCTCAATCAACCCAAAGGAGCATCCAAAACTCTTATTGAACATGATATATATGACTTCTGCATATATAGATGTATATTAAGGAATGGGAAATATACTCTAATATGCAATGGAATGTATCTAAAAATTAGACATTTAAGAAATAGAGACATGGCATTCCACGAGGTCGAAATTACAAAATATAGCAAGTAAAAGCAGAATTGAAAAATCATCAACCGATTTCGCATTCTTATTCATTCTAAGAGTAGTCTATTTTTGTCCATAGATCAAGAGAGACTGCTCAAGCCTCTACCAAGAACAACTCGAAGATGCAAAGACCAATATAAGAACAAGTCCACATAACATTAACAAGCTAATTATTGCGTATTGAACACCCAAGATTGGAAAGAAATCCAAGTACCTAACCTTTAGATTCGGATTTCTGATTATTCCCCCTTGGAGTTTCCTTCTTTTCCTTGTCATCATCTGAAAAGAAAGATTCAGATTTGGATTCCTCATTATTCCTGAAAAGAAAATCAAAGTAACTAACCAACCAACCTTGAGATTTGGATTCCTGATTATTCCCCTTGGGAGTTTCCTTCTTTTCCTTGTCATCATCATCTGAAAAACACATGAGGGTTAATAATTAAGTGATATTTACACAAATATTAGAGTATTGCTGAAATGATGTTGAATTTGCATATAAATAGGTGCCATAATAAGCCCTAATCCACTCATCAGTGACCCATATAAGCTCAAACAGTGCCTCCTAGCTAGCTTTAAACAGTAAAATAGTAGTTAATCTTACTCTTGTTCTTGGGAGGCTGGTTCTCACTGGAGAAGAACCTTGGGAACATTCTAGGTTTGGAAGAAGGAGATTGATATCAGATACATACATGAGCTTGGATGATCCATGTTTTTCATTATTGTTAGTTGCTGCTAAATAACACCTTAAAAACCCTAGCTGGTTATAAGTATCATCTGCCTGTCCCATATATACTGAAGAACCAGTCAATCTTCCTCCATTGAAAACATTCTACCAACAATTAATTAATATGCAAAAACAGCAAAATATCAGAAGAAGAAGGCAATGCAAACAAATTAACACTTTTAAGAGAAAATTTTCAACAAATTGATTACAAAGAAGAAGAAGAATTTAGAAGATACTTACTCTTCTTGTTCGACCTACTAGTCTTGAGAACATCATCATAATCAAAGTTTTTAACTTTAAAAGAAGATGATGATGATGATGATGATGATGATGATGATGATGATGATGATGATAAGAAGGAATTAACAAATGAATGATTGTTAGGGTTTAATGTGATTTTATTAGGGAAGAACAATTCAATTCTACTGAGTAGCAGAAGATGATGATGATGATGACATTATGCAGAGGTGGTTTGAACATGATCATATTATGGAGAGGGAGGTTGTTTCAACATGCCATGCCATATTATATATTATGCAGATGTTGGTAATTTCATCATATAATTCCAACAAAATTCTCTATTTTAAACACTATATAATTAATGATTTAACCATTGGGGTTTTAGTTTAGTTTTGATTTAATCATCAAAGTTTTTTTTAAAAGGTTTTATTTTAAATTTTGAGTTTGTTATATTGAATCCTTAAAAGTTATCCATTTTTCTATTTAAACATTAAAGGTTTTATATAACTGATTTAACCTTTGAATTTTTGTTAAAAAATGATTTAACTTTTTAAGTTTTTTAAGGTTTTAATAAAGCTAACATGTATCATAAAGTAAAGAGAGTAAAATCAAAAATCATGCAAAACCTAATAGATTTTATTTTTTCAATAACAAAACTTCGGCTATGTTTGGCAAGCGTAGCTTATAAACTAGCTGGTAGCTGATAAGCTAGCGGATAGCTGATAAGCTAGCTGTTGATTGATAAGCTTGCTAGTAGCTGATAAGCTAGCTGTTGAACAAATTATGTTTGGCAAAAACTAGCTTATGAGTATGTAAAATGACTAAAAAGGGTATATTTGAATTTAATAATTAATATTAATAAGGGTATAATTGGAAAAAGCTACAATAAGCTCCTCATAAGCTACTCAAAGTAGCGTTTCAAAAAGCTAGCTTATAAGCTAGCTTCCTGGTACATGTTTGGATGGACCAGCTTATAAGCTAGCTTATCAGCTAGCTTATCAGCTAGCTTATGCTTGCCAAACACAGCCTTCAAGGCTTAAAGCATTTGGAAAAAAACCTTAAAGGTTTAAATCATAATAAATTTAAAACTTTATGGTAAAATCGAATAAACTCTTTTTGATGGTTAAATCATAACAAATTCAAAACATTATGATAAAATCGAATAAAAAAACTTTGATGGTTAAATAATAACAAAACAAAACTTTATGGTAAATTCGAATAAAAAAAAATTAATGGTTAAATCGAAACTGAACTAAGGGGGTGTTTGGGATTTCTTATTTAAAACACCTTATGTTTACTTGAAGAAAAGTTTATCAACTTATGTGGTGGTATAGTAGAGAAGTTTTATAAAAATGGCAGCTAAGAATAATGATCGCCTCAGATACCTTTCCAAAAGAAAAAAGAATTGTGATTGCCTAGCTAACATATGAGCAACCTCATTTTTGTTCTCACCAAGTGAATATAAAAGATGACTATTCTTTCCTGCAGTATATAAGTAATCTCGGGTGCGGTATATTTTGGTCAGACTGGTGTTGTACCTCGTTTTTTATGTAACCTGTTGGTTCCCGGGTTACTAGCATCTTGCTAGTCCCGGTATTTCAATAAAATTGCCGTTTTTTTCAAAAATAAAAAAAAATCTTATCCGCCAAACAAAAAAAATCTTAGACTAGCAAGTTTTTATAAGACTCTATACTTAGAACTTTACAGTAAAATAATGTATAGGTAAAAAAAAGTTTTAAACCTTCGTAGCTAAAATATTGTAAAAATTACCTACTTGGTCTAACAAAAAGAGTTTGGTCTCATATGATTACACGTATATAAGCTTGAGATCATGTAAGACTAAATTCTTTTCAGGAGACATGTGAGACTATATTTTATACTTAAACCTTTACAACATAAACACTTTGAAGGTTCATATATTTTTTCACCTTCACATGTGAAGTTTGAACCATAAAAATATCCTCTCATGAAACAAGTCGATCTCACATGAACCCAACCCTATAAATATAGCTTAAGTTAATATTGACCAAGTACAAACCATGTAATTCTAACAAGCTATATAAACTAATCATAATATAGTCTAAAAATTATTTGATTTCATTTTGTTTCCTAACATAAATGAAGCTAAATGCATAAGGTACAACATTTTTTTATGCTTTAAACTTTGGAATCTCTTATATAATGCACCCCTTAACCTTCCTCTTTCATGTCTCTAACTTTCCTCCTTTCCCTCTTTAAAATCCTGACTTTTCCTCTTTTGGATTTTTGACTTTTCAATTTTACATAATTCATTTTGGGCATTGCAGACTTGCAGACACATATGCTATAGATGCAGGCTTTACTTTTCATACTTGCAGTAGTGAAACCCTTGTTGCATGATATATATGAAATCTGAAGTATGGAAAAGTTTTGTGGTAGATATTAAACTTCTAGGCCACCCTAAATACACTTTTATGCTTATTTTGTTTTCTTTTTAGGATGGAATTGAACTATGCTTGCAACACTAATTCCATGGGTATTTGTGTTATATATATATATATATATATATGCCTTTTTATGCTTTCAATCAACCTTCTTCATTTTCTTTATTGGTTTTATGTTTCTTTCAGGCGTTATGTTTAAAAAAAAAAAAAACTCTACTTTTTATTTCTGTATTTGTTGATCCGCTCTCAACTCCATTTGTTTGAAATGTGAATTCAATTGGAATGGAATTGTCGATTTATACGTATCAACAAGAAGCATGGATTCATTTCGAACGAGGGTTGTTGTGACGTTTGAAGTTAAGTGCGTCCATGGACATAAATCATAATGGCATTTTCCAAATAACTTGGAAATTTAAGGGCTAAATTTAAAAGTTGAAGGGCATTTTTAAACCATGGACATAAATCATAATGACATTTTCAAATAACTTAGAAAGTTATGGACTAAATTTAAAAGTTAAAGGGCATTTTTGGGGTTTTCATTTCACATCCATCTTCACCAATCCCAACTCCAAAAACCTTCCATGGAAAAAAAATGCCACTAAGATGTATCAACAGAACAAAAAATTTTAATATGTGAAATACTCTAAGGTAGCGTTTGGTTCGCGGAATGGAATTCGATGGAATTGGAATTCGTCAAGGAATTTGACTTTGAATGAATTGGAATTGGAATTTGATGGAATTTGACCACACATTTTGGTCGTGTTTGGTTGGATGGAATTGGAATTGGAATTGGAATAAAAATGTAAAATGTAAGGTGAGCAAAAACCAAAATTGAACCGAACCGAAGAAAAAAGAAGAGAAACAAAAACCGAAAAACCGAATCCAAAACAAAAAAACAAATCCAACATCGAAAACGATTCGGTTTCGGTTTTGGTTTCCATTTCGATTGAAAAACCGAACCGAGTCGAAAACCGAAATCGGTTCGATATCGGTTATGGTTTCCATCTCGACCGGGAAAAACCGAACCGGGATGAAAACCAAAATCAGTTCTATTTCGGTTTTGTTCGATATCGGTTATGGTTTCCATCTCGACCGGAAAAACCCGATCCGGGGCGAAAACCAAAATCGGTTCTATTTCGGTTTTGTTTGATATCGGTTATGGTTTCCATCTCGAGCGGGGAAAACCGTTCCGGGCCGAAAACCAAAATCGGTTCTATTTCGGTTTTGTTTGATATCGGTTATGGTTTCCATCTCGACCGGGAAATACCGATCCGGGCCGAAAACCAAAATCGATCTATTTCGGTTTTGTTCGATATCGGTTATGGTTTCCATCTCGACCGGGAAAAACCGAACCGGGCCGAAAACCAAAATTGGTTCTATTTCGATTTTGGTTTCCATCTCGCTTGAAAAAACCGAACCGAGTCAAAAACCGAAATCGGTTTGATTTCATTTTTTGTTTGCATTTCGACCGGGAAAAACCGAGCCGAGCCGAGCCGAAAACCGTAATCGGTTCAATTTTGGTTTTAGTTTCCATCTCAGTCGGGAAAACACCGATCCGAATCGAACCGAAAACGGTTCGATTTCGGTTTTGATTTCCATCTCGACCGGAAAAAATCGATATATATATATATATATAATTTGATTATCTAATTATATATATAATTTAATTATTTAGTAAATAAAAAAACCGAGACCGAACCGAACCGAACCGAGAAAAAAAGATTTGGAATGAAAGAACGATGGATGAAGGTGGGAAAGCCATAGATGGAGAAAACAAGAAGGAGAAGGGATGATTCCAATGAATTTCATGGGTTATGGCTTGGAATGGCAAATTCCTTGATTCAAGGAATTTGAAGGAATTCAAAGGATTCCTTAGCTTTCATTCCGCGAACCAAACAACAACATGGAATTTGGTCAATGGAATTCGTCATTCCAATTCCTTCGAATTCCATCCAATTTCGCGAACCAAACGGCCCCTAAGTTTGCTGCAAATCTCAAATTTCATATTTAAACGTTTTGAATTACATGAATACAGAGGCCGCGGTATATTTAAGATAGAAGAATTTAGACTCCACCTCTTTAAAAACAAACGACACCGAATATTACTTTTCTTCCTAAACCAACTATCAAAAGACATAGGAGGATGTGGTGGAATATCACCCAGGTACGAGTATGGGAATTAGCATTTTATGCCTATGCTTAGGCTATGTTTGGCAAACTAGCTAATTAAGTCAGCTTATGAACAAATTATGTTTGGTAAAAAAAATAGCTTAGGCTATCGGTAGCGCAACCCACCGAGCCCACAAGCCCATCCTATACCACATCAGCGCCACATCAGTTTTGCCTACAAATCACAATAAGCCCACCGATCCCACTGCCAAGTACCACAACCCACCAAACCGAATACCCAATACATATATTTCAATTAAAAAATGAAAATAAAGAAGTGTGAGAGAGGGAGAGAGGGAGAGGAGCAGCTTGAGTGGTTTGTGGAAACCGACTTGGAGACTACCTCATGAGCCCGCCATCCTCGTAGCCCACCCCACCCAAAACACCCCCTAAACTGATGAGCCTGATGGGGCGCTACCACTGAGTCTTATGGGTATGTAAATGACTAAAAAGGTATATTAAATTATAATAATTAGTATTAGTAAGGATATAGTTGGAAAAAGCTACCTCCAAGTAGCTTATCAAAAAGGTACATTATGTGGTCCATCCAAACATGTACTAGCTTAAAAGCTAGTTTTTTTTACCAAACAATGCCTTAATCTCATACGACCATAACTTAATTTCCAAATTGCTAAGGATGTAATCTAGCCAAAGCCTAGATAAACCTTATCCAAGAAAAACTATCATCTTAAATATACACATAGAAAAGGATATATGAATTCCACCCTCTAAAGCGTTCTTACCTTACCGATCCTGTCAGGCCATCCGCAACGGGGCCGGTAGGAGGCCGGTACCGGCCCGTTGCCGACGGTAACACCGTCGTGGATGGCCGGCAGTGTTGGCAATCGGTGCTGGGGTGCCGATCGGTGTTGAGCCCCATCTCTCTCTATTTCTTCTTTTTTTATTTTTGAATTAATTAGAGGGTATGGTATTGGTATGGTTAAGGATGAATTGGTATGGTGTTGGTAAGGTGTTGGTAAAGCTGATGTGGCACTGAGGTGGCAGCAGAAATGAGAGGTATGAGGGGTACGGTTAAGGATGGCCTCATCCTGTGATCATCATGGGAAAAGAAAATATACTTGGCATGCGAAATCCACTATTAATACTAACAACCGAACTTTGTACATTAATTTATTTGGCTGTCAATAATTTTGACAGGTACAAGTGGGTAGTAGTACAACACCGAAACCACAAACCTATATAGTTGCATATACATACATAGAGAAAAGTTCAAACGTGAACCGCTTTTTGGTTGTGAACGTGAGGACAGCCCATAGTGCGACATGTGCCAATCTGAAAAATTTTCGACTTAGTGTTACTCATACTGAATAACGCTATCATTCAGACCGAATAAAGCGTTATTCAGTATGAATAACACTAACTCGCACTCTGATGCACTCGGACCCGCGCGGGTCATCCGCGGGTCAAGGCTTATTCAGTCTGAATAACGCTTTATTCAGTATGAATAACACTAACTCGCGGATTTATTCAGGCTGAATAACCCTTGACCCACGGATGTCAGATTGCCACGTGTCGCGCTCTGGATTGCCAAAAAGTGGTTCACATTTGAACCCACCCCTACATACATACATACATATATATGGGCGAATTCAAACGAAAACTCATCTTTCCTTAGAATTCACTTATCTAATAGTTGTGATATGCAATGCAACAATGGAAAGAAGTATCCTAATGGATTTAATCATGGCTAGTGAAGAAAATGGTTCATCATAGTTTACTCATTGGGTTTGAATGAAGCCTTTAACTACCAATCCAGCCTCTACCTACATATCTACCTGCACTCTACGACTTTACATCCAATAGGTACGTCTACCCTTTTGCTAATATTTGCTTTTTTTAACTAAATGAAAAAACTTTGTTCATGTTTGTTTATTTAGGGTGCGTTACAGGATAGGACATGATGCAACAGAACAGGACAGTGTAGAACGAACACATAAATGAATTTCCCAATCAAACAATCAACAAAGAGTTTGCTAAATGTCCCATTCGTTTATAATCCCACGTATATTGCTAAAGTTGACAAGCATAAACTATACGTTCTACAATACTGTTTGAACCAAAACAGAGTTCATAAATTCAAATGGGCACCAACTTTGTGTTCTTAAATTAAAGATTTCATCAATCTTTTATGCCGCAACTACTTCTCGGTTCAATCGGCGGTGGTTCAACTACTTCTCGGTTCTCGGTTAAATTAAAGATTTCATCAATCTTTTATTTAAACAGTAAGGCTGTGTTTGGCAAGCATAAGCTAGCTTATAAGCTAGTCCATCCAAACATGTATCAGGAAGCTAGCTTATAATAAGCTAGCTTTTTAAAACACTACTTTGAGTAGCTTATGGGGAGCTTATTGTAGCTTTTTTCCAATTATACCCTTATTAATATTAATTATTAAATTTAAAGATACCTTTTTTGATCATTTTACATACTCATAAGCTAGTTTTTGCCAAACATAATTTGTTCATAAGCTAGCTTCTCAGCTACTAGCAAGCTTATCTGCTACTAGCAAGCTTATCAGCTATCAGCTAGCTTATCAGCTACCAGCTAGCTTATAAGCTACGTTTGCCAAACATAGCCTAAAAGTTTTATATAACTGATTTAACTTTTGAATTTTTGTTAAAAAATGATTTAATCTCTTAAGCTTTGTTAAGGTTTTAATAAAGCTAACATGCATCATAAAGTAAAGAGAGTAAAATCAAAAATCATGCAAAACCTAATAGATTACTTATTTTTTCAAGAGTGAATTGTGGATTTGGTCCCTGTGGTTTAATAATTTTTTTGGCCATGGTCCCTAATGTATGTTAATCTTGGATAAAGTTAGTACAAATATTGTCATGCGAAAGGTTTAATAAAATAAATGAAAAGATTTAAGAAATCAAGAAATCAAAAAATTTAATTTTAGAAGATAATAATAATACTAACAATTACCAGAAAGTCAAAAGACTGTTCATGAACAGTATCTACCAATATACGATATGTGAGTAAAACGTAAAATTAAATATAGAAAACTAAAATATATAAAGTGAATAAATATGTTCATGAACAGCGTTTTGGGGCTAAAACGTAATTTCTCCAAATGTCGGTAGCTGTTGTTCATAAATAGTATTTTGGCTTCATATAATCATACTATATATAGTATATAATAAAACAATTACATCAAAAAATATTCAATATCGTCGTTCATACCATGATCTTAGATAAACCATACTGACATACACAAAAGCCAAGTCAAACCAAACCGAACATGCTCAGTAAATCCTCGGGAGCCTAGACCACCTCGCATATTCCGATGCACGTACCACAGGGGTGCCAGTAATAAGATTAGGATCGAGTGTCGCCCAATTTCTTGATACCAATCCATTTCAGAAGCAAATGTCACCCGAACGTAATCATGGGTATCTATTCCGCTTCCTCTAATGTTTTCTTAAAAGAATCAACAATCTCGATATTGAAGTAGTATTTACAATCAACCTCAACGGCACTGTCAGTTGTTTGATTGCGTGGTGAGTTTCTGACATATACTTTTGCAACTGATTTGTTAGAAATAACAACGATATGATCCACCAAGCCTGGTTCAAGAAGCTTCTTTTTGAATTCTTCGAAACTTATCTGCAAAAAAAAAAAAAAACAAAAAAAAATGATGGCAACATCAAGTGGTCTAAAAATGATCATATAAATACATGAAAGATATACTCAAATTTCAACAAAATGCAGTCCTAATATGTGATAACTTCAATTAAGATAGAAAAGCAAGAAACAGAATCCAAGATTATGGTTCCTTCCATATTGCACTTAAAAATGGGTTATTTGATTCCAAGAATATGAAAGAAGATCCTAGATACATCAGCTAGAGTTGGACCATTTCTCCTCTAAGTATGTTGAAACCTCCATTCTCTCCTCAAGAGCTGTTTTGGAGAGTATTTTGATGGGTTCCAGTACTTAGGAATCTGGCATAGAAAGAAAAAAAACAGCTGCAACGCCTTTTGCGACCACAATCCTAGGTTATTTTGATGGGTTCCATTTGATGGGTTCCAGCTTGGATGATCTATGTTTTTCGGTGTTAGTTGGTAGAGAACCTAAATAAGGCTTCAAAAACCCTAGGTTATTAATATATCATTTGCCTACCCGATACATCGAGATTGATATATTGAAGAACCGCGCGATCTTCCGCCATTTGCACCACTCAACATTCTACCAACAATTAATATGCAAAACAACACAATCAGAAAACTTCAAATTTCAAGAGAAAAATCTCAACAAATTACATAGAAGAAGAAAAGACGTGCGTACCCTTAAACGAGAGATTGTTCGACCTAGTCTTGAAAACATCATAGTGTAAAAGTAGACAATGATTGAATCCGTCAAGGAACTAAAAGATGCAGAAGTTGGTTAAGGATGATGATGCGTACCAAAGCAATGCATGAGTACTTTTTATTTTTGCCATATTTAACCTTCTAAAAACCAATATAATTTATCCTAGTTTATTTAAAATATTTTATAAGAACCTCTGATTTAATTTAAAACTTTAACAAAACTTACTTAAACTTATAAAGAAGCAACTTCGTCACAAAAATTAAAGATGATAAGTATATTATATGATTTATATTTTTTATAGTTACTCGATATTGAATGTCATTTTGATAGTTTTGACAAAAGTTTTTCAATAATGTATTTTGTTCTAAAATATATTTGATTTCATTATAATTATTTTTTTTATTTGTTTTATAAATATTTAGTTTTATTTAATAAACTAGATTAATTAATATTCGAACCAGATACTTTATAATTATAACAAATTGCATGTTTTGCTAATCTTCACAATGGATCGGCCTCTTTGAATAATAACTGCGAGCCACCAAGGAAATTGAATTTCCGTAGTAAAGCCACAACAAGTGTTCATCAAAGAGTAAAACCGAAAGATGAGAAATTTAAACAAAACGTAAAAGAAAAAGATGAAGTAGAACTTGGATTAACGATAACTTGTAACTAATTGGAACTAACGGTAACTTAATGGCACTTTTGACTTGTACGCTAATAAACCGAAAGTGAGAACTTAAGTAACCGAAGATGGCAACAAAATATGATTCTTTCTTGAAATGGAAGAATCGAAAGTAGCAAAAACTAAGAAAATGTTTTGTAGAGATGAGAAGATGAATGATCTTCCCTAAAATGGGAAGAGAAGAATGATTTTTCAACAAACTAGTATCATCTATATATACACAAGATTTGCTTGGAGGCCAAGTTCATCTAGAAGCTATCCATGGATGAATCCATTGGTCTTCAAAAATGGGTAAGTAGTTAATCCATGGATGCTCCATCACATTGGGTTTGGCTCATGGCTTCTTTCAAATTGGCCCAAGAATAATTCAACATCTTGTCCAAGTTGCCATCAAAAGCTTCAAAAAGTTTGAGATCCGGTTCATTAAATTTTCTATTCTAAAAATCCGGCATTTCGACAATCTCCTGCTGTTTATTTATAAAAATAAAAGTAAGTAAAACATAATAATAGTTGCCATAATTAAGCTAAAACCCAAAGTTTTATCCAAAACTAGGCGTGATTAGAAATAACTTATAATTATATAATTAAAGATATTACTAATAGGCTAAATAAAAAAAAACTAAAAAGATGAAAAGTGTTATAATGAATGTTAACAAATAAACACTTATCATGCGGACAATATCGAATTCGGAGACATCATTCATGCATGCAAATCGACCCCAAAACCTAATCGTCTTTTATAGTTCACTTGGTGAGAACAAAAATGAGGTTACCCATATGTTAGCTAGGCAATCACAATCCTTACCCGCCAAATACACATGTTGACTCTTTTGTTTGGTTGCTATTAGAGCTAAATTTCTATTGTAACATTTCTTATTATTAATAAAGACAGTTTAAGATGAAAAAAATACTAAATAAATAAGTTTAACCGCCATTTTTTATTTCTATTTTCTTCAAATATAAACTTATATTCTTTTTATTGGTTAAAAGTAAATAACTTTCCATTAGTTCACAATAAAACTTCAAATTCTAGTTAGATTTGATTATTTTTTAATTTTAAAGTATTTTTCATAATTCAACGTTAATCTAAACTTCAAATCCTACAATGGGCTTGACCACTTATTGGTTGAGCCATGATGGATGATGGATGATGATGATGATAGCATCCATCCATAATGCATTATGCATGCATCCATTTCCATAGACATAGAAATGCAGCAGAGCAGAGTACCTTTTTATTCATTTCTGTCACATCATTTCCATTTTCCACTCACTTTTTTTCTAACAAACCCCCTGCTCCCTGCTCTGCTATCAAAAACCTCCTCCAATCCAAAACTTATTATTTCAAGACCTCAATTACATTATATAACTTATTCTTATTATCTATTTCAAATATTTTATAAAACTCCATATTGTATCCTAAAATCAAGCTGAATTTACTAATATGATGATCCAATTACCAAACACACATGATCAATTTATTTATATTATAACCTTTTATATTTTAGCTTTTCTGTTTGCATTTTTGTTCATTAATTGCCCAAAATTGGGGTATATGGTGGCAATCCATCACTTATCCATTATTTCTAAACAAATAATCAAATATCTAATTAACATACTGCTTCATTTTTATTTATTTTTTCTCTTCTATGGTGGTTATGTGTGTAAATAAAAAATATAGTAGCAACCCATCAATTTAATGGTTTTTGATGTTTGTCCTTTTGATTTAATGGTTTTCTTCAATAATCTTTTTTACACATTGGGTTTTTTCCATTGCTTAAGGCTAAGCGTACCACGCTACCCGGGCTTGCGGGCTTAAACCCTCCGGTCTCCGCGGTCTGAGCGGGTTCCGGTACGGCTTTAGATAAGCCCGCCGGGGTTGAGGACAGTCGGGTTCCCATACCTGTTGAAGAGCCGTTGTTCAACGGTAAAATTTTTCATTTTTTTCTCATTTTTACTCCTATGTAAATACCTCTTTTACACAACCTTTTTTTTTTCACACCATCCATCTCCAACTTTCACTCAAACCCTTTCTACCTCCAACCTCCAACTCACACTCAAACCTCCAACTTCATGGATCGAAACGATGGAAACCCCGGATCTTCATCCCGTCCGTTGAAAGGTAAATGTCGGGCGGAACCTGAGGCCCCTTCAAACCCCCTTTTCAATATCGACGTTTCGCATACCGGGTTCGATCCACAATATCCACCCGATTATGCGGTCGAAATTTCTCCCAAAGGTTTTAGTCTCAAAATTTCTCATCCGGGAGCTCCTCATCCGGCCCGTCACAAGCACCTCATCCCGCGAGCTTTTCACAAACTCCTTATCAACCATTTCCACAAGGTCCTCCACCCGATTGGGTTTTCCAAAATCTACCATTTCCTCCACCCAATTGGGGACACCCCCCCCCCCCCCCCAAAAAAAAAAAAAAAAAAAAAAAATTCCAACAACCCGAACCCCTACAAGATGATGACTCTTCCGATGTGGAAGATATTGACCCAGCCGCACCCGCGGAGGAGCCACTTTTTGACACCGAGTTGGAGCGAAACCTAAGGTTTTACACCGCCCGCATGGCCATCTTCGGGTCGCAAGTTGGCAATTGTTTTGGGATTTTTTGTTTATGTGTTGTTTATATAGTTGTTTGTGTGTATAAATTGGAATTTTTGTTCTAAGAAAAACAAAACAAAACTCAGCGATACTGATCTCCAAACATCAAAATCAAAATCCAAACAAAAATGCAATTAAACCAATCTTAAGAGCATCAAGAACATCAAACCCGTATCAATAAATTAGAGTTGATAAGAATGCAAAGAAAAGGTGCTTCCGTAAATTGCTCGTCTTGTTTTTAATTTGTACTTGTTTTTAGTTCATTGATTTTCATAAATAATAAGAGAAAAAACAATATGTCAATTAATGGGCAAAAAACGAAATATTAATGATAAAGAATATACAAAAGAAGATAAAACATAATTATTATGTTCTCGGAAGGAGAGTTCAAAGGTAAAATATAAAAGGTTATAATATAAATTGATCATTTGTGTTTGGTTGGTGATTGGATCATATTAGTAAATTCAGGTTGATTTTATGATACAAGATGGAATAATAATATAAAGAAGATGCATGGAGTTCTCTTTATAAAATATTTGAAATAGATTATAATGTAACTAAAAAAGATTTTTGATAGGGGAGCAAGGAGGAGCAGGGAGCAGGGGTTTGTTAGAAATAATAAGTTAGTGGAAAATGGAAATGATGTGACAGAATGAATAAAAAGGTACATTATGGATGCATTTCTATGGATATGGAAATGGATGCATGATTGATGGATGGATGGATGGATGCTATCATCATCATCATCCATCATCATCATCATCATCATCCATCATAGCAAACTTCTTAAAAGTGTTAATTTGTTTGCATTGCCTTGTTCTTCTTCTTCTGAAAATATATATTGCTGTTTTTTGTGATTTTGTAGAATGTTTTGAGTGCTGCTGCAAATGGAGGAAGATCATCAACAGCTGGTGGTGGTTCTTCAGTAGTAGGATATCATCAGGATGATTATGATGATAAGTTAGGAGGGTTTTTGAAGCCTTATTTAGTACCATCAATTACTAACACTCTAAAACATGGCTTTGTGTTATCATCATCCAAGCCATCTTTCCTTCTTCCAAGCTTCTTCTCCCCTGAGAGCCAGGCTGCCAACAACAAGAGTAAGATTAGCTATTGTTTAAAGCTATTTCAGCTTATTTGATGAGTGGATTAGGGCACCAATTTATAATGCAAATTCAACATCATTTCACCAATATTTGTGTATATATTATCATCGCTTCATTCTTAACCCCTCATGTGTTTTTCAGATGATTATGACAAGGAAAAGAAGGGGAATAATCAGGAATCCAAATCTCAAGGTTTGTTAATTAATTAGTTACTTTGTTTTTGTAAGACATCAATAAGAATGCATGCAAAATTGGTTGATGATTTGGATTCTGCTTTTAACTACTTGCTATATTTTGTAATAATGCAGATTCAACATCATTTTTTTCAGCAATATTATAATATTTGTGTAAATATTATCACTTAATTATTAACCCTGATGTGTTTTTCAGATGATGACACGGAAAAGAAGGAAACTCCCAAGGGGAATAATCAGGAATCCAAATCTAAAGGTTAATTTTGTTCCAATCTTCAGTGTTCAATATTAGCTTCTTAATGATATGTGGACAAAGTGTGTCACAAATAGACTACTACTAGCTCTTGCTATGAATAACAATGCAAAATTGGTTCATGATTTCAATTCTGCTTTTAACTACTTGCTATATTTTGTAATTTTGAATACCTCTTGGAATGCCATGTCTCTGTCTAATTTTTAGATACATTCTATTGAATATTAGAGTATATTTCCCATTCCTTAATATATATATATATATATATATATATACCGTGCTCAATAAGAGTTTTGGATGCTTCCCCTGGGTTGATTGGGGTAAAATTCGAGAGGTATTGTTTTACGGTAAATGACAAGCGGTCTGGTTATTGCACAAGTTTAACCTTCAATTGTTCTCATTCTAATTGGTGGCATGTAACCTGTGTAGCTTTACTCTTAGTTTCAGCTTCATTCTTTTTGTATTATATATCTTGTGAGTGATAGATTCCAAGTAAATTTAACACTTTAATTAAGCAGCATTGTGCTTTTGTGACCACAAACTAAAGGTGGACTTTTCACAATAAGGTTGTAGCATCAAGAAATTGTCCACTACCTCTAAATGCAATTATGTTTATATAGCATTGGCTTGTGTTACATAGCATGTGTAACAAAATAGTTTATTTTTTGATTGGCAACCTAACACACACACACACACACACGTTCCAGGGGTATCCGGGATCCAAGAACACTGACTAATCCTCGTCGACCACCCCAAGTAAGGGTTAATTACCTTACCATCCATGGGGTTCGAACTCCGATAAACATGCTTTGATATGTTATTTATTTGCGCATGATGTTGGAAGCTCACGTGTTGATAACGTATGTAGAGGAATCAAGCACAGAAGGCAATAAAAGGCGGTTTAAACTACGGCAGATTTTGCTAGTGGCACCTGTGATGTGGTATGCAGCATCTCTTGCTGATGATAAACAGAAACAGGAAAAGGTTAGCAAATATTAATACATTTAGAGGTCTGATTTAACTTGTTTCGATTGAATGACTTGAAAAAATTTCACTTGGAGTATGATGGTGCTCTGTTGTTTTATGTCTTGGACATTTCCCTTTTCATAATTTCTGGTTCCAGTTTTATGAGTGACAGAATTTTACTTGGAGTCTGTTTATTTATTGTGGCTATTGATGTGTTGTGTAGCATCTTTTTCGTACATGTTGCTAGCCTCCTACACTATTACTTTCATGGGTTCGATCTTTATTTAAAGTTCATTGCATGCATCTGTATGCTAGCTGTTTTTGCTATAGTTCCATATCTTCATGGTCCTGTTTTTTGCTTATATGGTTATGTGCTGCCATTTTTATCAAGATTAAGGTAATTTGGATGTTTGAGATGTTATCATAAAAGATAAAGAAAGGAGTTCTTACCCTATTTTTATGTTAAATTATATTGTTGTACCTATCATAATAGCTTAGAATTGTATATGCTAGACTAGAAGGGCATGGAGTTAAGATCTTCTGATTCTGAAAATAACAACGTTTATGGATTCTTAAAAAGGCGTTGGAGCTGTCAGATGACATTGAGTTTGTTAATGATGATATATTAAGTTAAAGAAACTCGCTAGGTTCCATAGAATGATATTGACCTTGGATAGAAGCTATACATCCTAGGAGCTTTAGTTTTTCTTTTGAATTACCGTTATTGTTTTCACATGATAACTTCTGGCAAACGTTTTATATTTTATACCCCTTTTGAAGTTGTGTTTCTTTATTTCGGGGTTGATAAATTGTAAGCCGTTCTTTCAGAATATTTAAGATAAATTGCATGATTAGGTTCTTTCAGAATATGGAAGTAATCATAATCTTGGATTCTGTTTCTTGCTTCTCTATCTGATATGAAATTATTTATTACATATTGAGAGTGCATTTAATTGAAATATCTTTCATGCATACTTGATGTTGCTATCATTTTCCTTAATTTCAGATAAGTTTTGAAAAATTCAAAAACGAGCTTTTGGAACCAGGCTTGGTGGATCATATCGTTATTTCTAACGGATCAGTTGCAAAAGTATATGTCAGAAACTCACCACACAACAAATCAACTACTGACAAAGGATCTTGGATCGATTCACCTGCAAATGTGAATACAAGCCAGTATAAATGCTGCTTGGTTATCGGGTCGAGTGTTGAATCTTTTAAGAAGAAATTAGAGGAAGCACAGGAAGCCCTGGGAATAGAAACTCATGATTATGTTCCGGTGGCATATGCTTTTAAAGTGGATTGGCGTCAAGAATGTAGGCGAGAAATGGCCTTTGTCTTAATGCTGGGATCCGTTTTGTACTTGCATCGCAATATGCAAGGTACCCAAGCATTATTGGTTTGCGCTTGTATGGTTTTGATTTTTACGGTGATACAACAATTGTTGCACAAAGATCATGGTATGGATGAACGACAATGATCAATGATGTCAATGACCTCCCTCGACTCAGGTGGGGGCTAACAAAAAAAAACAACATTTGCTTCCTTTAGATGGATAATATTGACAAATTCCTAAACTGTCTTTTCTTTATTTAGTTTGTCGTCGTTAAAGTAGCTGCTGATTTTTTGAATATATTTTTATTGCATTGCAAGGCATATATAGTCAAAGGTTGTTCACACACTTCTCTGCTATGTATGTCTTTACTTGTAATTTTTGTTCTGAAAATAGTCTCTACCTATGTGTGTGTGTGTGTGGGGGGGGGGGGGGGGGGGGGGGGGGGGGATATATTGGGATAGTTCGGTCTGTTTTTCTTTAGTTAAGGTGTTGTTTGTAGGTTGGTAAGAGGTTTTCAAAACTTTTCACAAAAGGCAAACAATCTTAAGTCTGCAAACCTCTTAATTTTCAAACATAAGAGGTATTTTAAAAATACAGTCGATGCAATCATGACGTAGGCTCAAGTTGCTGTAAGATGGTGGTGCCGGGTTGAACCGTAAGTAGTCTCCGGCCCTCTGCATCATCAAATCTTGAATTTAGAACACAAAGTTGGTGCTCATTTGCATTGATGAACTCTGTTTTTGAGAAGAAAGAATTGGTTGGTGGGAGGGGTGTTTCAAAGGATCTTGTATTCATCTAGCTTTGTTTGTATAAAGTCGAGAGCTTAGGGTTTGCCGCATAGGGTTTGCCGCCGACTTTAGGGTTTGCCGCCGCCGCTCAATTTTCCGGCCACTATCGCCGGCCGTTAGCCACCATTCTTGGTGGGGGGTCGCCTTGATCCCCTCTACGTCCTCATGTCGACAAATTAGCCCCCTAATCAGCGGGTCACGCGAAATCAAGCACGACAAAGAGGGCAGAATTCGGGTTCGGCATCACCGGCCCTTTCTACTTCGATTCCGGCCACCACAGCCGCCGTGCCGGCGTGTGGTGGTGCAGATAGTGATCGCCCACCCGAGGGCTACCCGGTGGTAGCTTCGATTTGCCAAACCAACACCACCGCAGCTGCTTCTTTCTTCTCGTTGGATCCAAAATCGCCGCTGCCGCCACTTGTTGCCACGCCGTCGCTGACGGCTGCTGCCGCTGCTACACTGCCGCTGGGATCGTTGTCCGGCGTGGTGGGGACCGGTGATACCACCGCCGCTGCCTTATCTACGACGGATCCTCCTTCGCATTTGGTCTCGCCGGCGGACATGTCTGATGTTGCGGAACCAGTTGTGGAGACACCGGCGGGGACTACGGGGGTGTTTGGTGATGTGGGTTCTTTTCAGCAGCTGCTGAGGGATGTTTCGGGTGCTCATGGTCATCAACAGCAGTCACCGATGTTGTCACCGGCTGCTGCCATGTTTTCTTCGTTCTTGGCTTCTCTGGTCGGAATGGGTTCTGGTCGTGGGGTCTTGCCTACGGCATCCGTGTCCAATTCGGAGGCAGCCACCCTCTCGTCCCCGGGAAGGTCTCTAAAGCCAAGTGCGGATAAGTTTGATGAGGTTGGTTCGGATTTGGGTAATGATCCTACTGTGTCGGTAGAAAAAGCACCAAATGTTGGTAGCTTTGTGGAATCTGAGGGTAAGGTACACTTGCACGCTGAGGAGTCGGGTGTTGCTCATAAGCCTGTGTCTTTTGCTGATCTTCTGAAGAAAAGTGCCAACCTCGTGAGCAGTAAAGGTAAACTTAAGTACTATCCTCCGGTAGTAACTGAGCTTGGCACTAGACGTGCGATTATTCCTGATGAATTGGTTCAAAAGCAAGCTAGTGAATGGGCTCTTACACTTGCTGGCTACTTTATTGGTAAAAGGCCTGCTTTTCCTTTTGTTCAGTATCATGCTAGACGTATGTGGAAAAAATATGGCCTTACTGATGTTATATTAAATGACCAAGGATATTTCTTTTTCAAATTTAATTCTGATCAAGGATTAAACTTTGTTTTTGAAAATGGTCCGTGGTTATTCAATGGCATGCCAATCTTTATTCAGAGATGGCAACAGGGACATTGTTTTGACAAGCCTGAGCTGAAAACAGTCCCTTTATGGGTTAATATTTATGGTTTACCTTTGGATGTTTGGGATTATGAGATTATCAGTCGGATTGCTAGTGTCGTTGGGGAACCCGTGTCTGTTGATCGATACACGGATGAAGTGTGTGAAACCAAGTCTGGTAGAGCTAATTTTGCCATTGGTTAATGTTTCGGCTGATTATGATTTACCTTCGGATATTGATGCGATTATCTTGGGTAAACTAAGGAAATTCAAAACTGAGTTTCTTTGGAAACCTATGAGATGTAGCCACTGTAAAGTGTTCGGTCATGATTTTGAGAAGTGTGTCGTAAGGCCACGAACAGCTGATGAGGTGAAAAAGGTTAACCCTGTTGTTGGTGAATCCTCTAAACCTAAGGATGATGGGTTCAATTTCCCAAAGAGGAAAAAGAAGCCCAAGCCGACAGTTGATCCTTTGAAAGTAGGGCCTAAGGTTGTTGGCATCAAAATCAACCAAAGGTATGTACCCAAGGTTATTTTACCTACGATTGACCCACTTGATAAAGGTAAGGCAAAACTTAATGATGATAACCCCTCTCCTAAGGCCCCTAAATTTAATACTGAGAGGATTCCTATGCCAGTTAAAGTTTCCAATCAGTTTACTATATTAGAAGAGGACCCGCAGTGGATTTTGGACAAACAAGAAATTGATGATTTTATTGAAAAAAGAGGTGTGGGACTTGAGCCAGTAATTATTAATTCTTGGAGTCGCACAAAGCTGGATTATTTCATTGGGAGGTGGGAAAGAGTCTTTGGTAAGGAACCTGATGGTACGTTAAGAGGATTTACCTTCCCGGATAGACAGATTATTAGTGATGATGATGGTTCAGACTCTGATTCTGAGGATGATGCTGAACTTGTGGAGGATGTGACGTATGATGCAACTCTGGGAACCCCAGATGGCACTTGGCTACGGCAAAAACAAGATATTGATCGTAGGTTAGCTGAGAAGGATTGGCCTACTGCTACTCAGATGGCTACGTGGACGGAGTAACAGGTGGTTTATTTTTTCGAACAGTGTGAACAGCTCTCTGAAGATGAGAGAGAGCTGATTCCCAAGACGGAGCATTAGTTTCCCTTTCCTTCTTTTGTTTCTTGGGATGGGGTTTTTCCTTTTGATTGTTCCTTTGGTGTTTCTCCTTTTTGGCGTGCCGCTTTGAGTCCTCGGCTTGTGGGGGTCCTTAGTGTGCTTTTTGTACTCTTGTTTCTCTTTTTTTATATAAAATTGCCAGGGTTCTACCCTTTCCAAAAAAAAGCTTTGTTTGTATAAATGTTATAAGCAAATGGTGTTGAATGAATGCTGATATGCAAAAAGAACATAGGGTGTGAAGTTTTGATGAAGTGCATTTTCATGTTTTTTATGGATTTCTTTGGCTGATGGTTGGTGACAATTTTTATTCACTTTTACATGTAAAAGTTCAATTCTAAGGCATAAAATTTGGTTCAAACATTATTTAATAACTTATGGTTTATGTTTGTCAACCTTTTTGGAAGGGCTGATGTAGGATTGTAAACAAACTGAAAGCTTAGCGAACAATTTGTGAACCATTTTACGAAAGTCGATTTATGTGTTCGTTTATTTGATAACGGGAATAATCTGAAACATCCAACAAATCATCTGATTTTGAATGATCAAGTTTTTAAACTACATTTTTAAATGATAAAATTCTTATACTTTCTAAAAACAGTTGAATACATCCTTGTAACCTATAAAAACACAGGTGGTTGAATACATCATATATGATTTTTTTTAATAAGTGGGATCCACATGGGCCCATATCATATATGATTGTAGTTAGTTTCGTTGTTCTTGCAAATTTGTTGGGTTCTTATTAGAACCTACTTATATATATATATATATATATAGAGAGAGAGAGAGAGAGAGAGAGGTCTTCTATAGAAAACCAAATAATTTGTAAAAACTTGAGGACCAATCTAAGCCTTTGATTTGAAAATAGGTATAAAGGGCATGATCGTCATTTTGCAAAAAAAAAAATTCACGGTTCATTCATAATATGAATATGAACTTCAGATTCATATTATCA
This sequence comes from Centaurea solstitialis, assembly GCA_030169165.1. Classification (NCBI taxonomy): domain Eukaryota; kingdom Viridiplantae; phylum Streptophyta; class Magnoliopsida; order Asterales; family Asteraceae; genus Centaurea; species Centaurea solstitialis. The sequence goes on from CM058040.1 coordinate 28,599,168, forward strand.
AACTTCATATTCATCTTATGAATATGAAACTTCAGATCCATATATTAATATGAAATTCATATTCATATTATGAATATGAAACTTCATATTCATGAAATCAAATTCATAATATGAAACTTCATATTCATCTTATAAATATTCAATAGATGAAACTCAGATTCATCTTATTAATCTTCGATTCACTACAATAAAAGTTTACATATAAATTCATCTTATGAATACAGACATTAATTCAACTTATGAATATAAAACTGTAACACCCGTGATTTTTGGATAAAACGAATCCGAGTTTTGTGGAAAGTAACCTTTTAAGAAAATATGAGAAATAGTATTTTGGATTAAATCCTAGATTTTATAGCATAGTTGGATGGGGAATTGAATTACGAGTCCAACGGTTCTTTCGGAATCGAAATCGGAGCTATAACGAAGGAGATATGGCCAAAGCAAAATTTCACCAAAAGTTGGAAATTAAGCTTCCAGCTCGGTACACTCTTCGCTATTCTGCCATGCTATTGTGCCAGTGGCACAATCGCATGTCACAATAGCCGCGATTGTGCCATGCTATTGTGCCAGTGGCACAATCGCATGGCACTATAGCCTGCGTGTACCAGCTTGCTTAAATACACATTTTCAGCCTATTTTCTCACACTTCACTTCCAACTTCTAGGTGCGATTTACACATAGTAAGGTGCGATTTTCTTCTCCTTCCAAGCTCTTCAAGACTACGTTGTTGGATTGATGATCCAAGCTAGCAAGATTGTTAGCTAGATCTCCTTATCTTCATCTTCTCCACCTCTCACCTCCAAATCTCCATTGTTGGTGGTGTGCTTCTCCATCTCTAGGGTTTTGTTCAAGATCCAACTAGGTGAGTTTTATCTAAACCTTGTTGGGTTGTTTTAACCTATGTGTTAGGAGTTATAAGCTAACCTAGAGTTCCGATTTACTTGATTTTAGGTTTTCCCACATTTTGACCTAAATCTTGGATTTGGGGGTTTTGGTTACAAACCCTCAAGGTGAGTTCTCTATATGGTTTTAAAGTATAGATCTAGTGTTGTATGATGTAGTTATGGAACTAATTTAAGGTATTAACTCCTTATCAGTTTAGGTGTTCACTCAAGCTTTAAGCTATGGTTCTTGGTGAAATTTGGGGCTTTTGGTTTTACGAGCCTCAAGGTGAGTTGCTAAACCCATTTTGTTAAAAACTGAGAGCACATTATCTTGCTTGTTTTACATATCTTGCTTGGTTATTATGAATAAACATGATCTTTGGATGAAATGCCTAAGTTGTTAGGTTTAAGGATTGCCATGAAATGAATGAGTAACGATACTTGAATGAATGGCTTGACTTGGAATATTGTATACGTGGAGTAGATTATCGTATGCTATTAATGCATGAGTTATATCCATGTAATTATATGATGAATGTATTTATGAGAAATACGCATTAATATGTATGCCACGGAATGATGCGAATGAGATGACTCCCGAACATGTTGGCTAATATGAAATGAAAGAAGGGCTTGAGACCCTCGATAAATACCTATGAGAGGTTGAAATAAATGTATGAGTCTTTCTAGACAGTACGTGTGTAATTAAGTATGTTCTGCGCCATGTTTCCACACCAAACAGTCTTGGGAGGTACTGAAATAGGTATGCACCTATGTGGCCGGCTCTCGGGTTGCTCCGAGGTGCGCGGGCCCCAGTGGATGATGTCATGATAAATTCGGCATCGGGGTGTTTGGAAGTAACGAGTGATGGGACTGGTGGCGGATATACGACTATATAAATAACAATGGACGAACCAACGCAGTATTTCCACACCGAACAGTCTTGGGAGGTTCTGAAATAGGAATGCCCCTATGTCGCCGGCCCTCGGGTGGCTCCGGGGCGCGCGGGCCTCTGATGGTGTCATGGTAGATATGGCATCGAGGTGTTTGGAAGTAACGAGTGATGGGATATTGGTTGGGGGAAATGGGTCGCTCCCATTGTTTCCGAAGATAAAAGATTAACCGGTTTGGCATGTTTCTTTTGTTGTCAACATACTCTTGTATATCTCATATGTCTTCACATGCTTATTTATTTATATGATATGTTATTGATACAACTCGCTAGGCTCCTTTAGCCTAACATTTGTTTGGTGTCGATGTGTCTCTCAGGTGCTAGCGACGGGCAGTTATAAGTGTGCGAGATGAGCATCAGGGGATGCTTATGGGGACCGGACCCATGGACCAATACCGATTCTAGGATGATAACCCTTTAGTGAAAATAGGATTATGTAATTGTATAGTTATTGTTGTTAATTCATTGGACCAAGCTCACGCCTTGGCGTTTTATTGTACCAACCTCTCTATTGAAGGTTTTTGTTAGCTCCAATTTTTTGGGTGTTACAAGTTGGTATCAGAGCTTTAGTTTAAGCGAACTAGGTATTGACCGTAGTATACCTAGACTTAAACTTAGTGCACTAATAGACATGTCACCTACCATGGGTAAAGTCTTAGGTGGGGAGAGCGTTAAGGATACGAAATACATGGATCGAGGACTTGCGTCAATAGAGGCAGGGAATCTCGTGTACGGTCTATTCATAAATCACTTAGCTACTGAATTATGAATGTAACGTCATTTGAGTATTCTTGGTTACTATCGATGTAATGATTGATAAATGTTGATACGTATGATAGTCTATTCTTATTTTGCTTGATTTCCTTATGATAGGGTATTTGATCAGAGAGTAAAGGATCTCTAGTCATGGTAAGCATGTATTTAGAGGTCGTGTTTTGACAATTGGTTTAAGTGAGTTTTGAGCACTTTTATGCGAGTTCGAGTTAGTGGTAAGATTTTATTGTGTAGGTCTGGAAGACATGTATCGGAGAGTGTTTACTTCGTTGAAGGCGGTATTTGGAAATGGGAGAGATAGATACATCTCGTATGTTGAAACGATGGTTGAGAGATTATATAGTGTGTCGTGTGAGTAGGTCATGATGACCACGGCTTGAAACCGACTTATACGTGAAAAGGGTGACTCGTAACTGACCAGAGATCGAGCGGTTAGTTGAGAAAGACCCATACCTTGAATAGTATGGGGTAAGGACTTGTGGGGATATCTTAGGCAATACCGAGGGTAGAAGTCTAAGATCCAGTCTGGAATGGGAGTCTATCAATGTAACAATGGAACGGTGTTATCTAGTATGATGTGAAGGACTTGCACCTTGTTTGAGATCGCGTAGATAAATGTGAAACCCCGATGTTAATGTAGGAGGAGTGTAAGTGGTTGACTTTGGCGAAATAGGTAGCCTACCAACCTTGTAGTGTTTTATACATTGCGACCGTCTTGTCACGTGAACATTTCCAATTGATTTGCAAAATGGCGGATGTGCCAAAACAGTGTTTTCCAAAACGTTGAGTGTTTCATAAAGTTATCTCTAATCAAACGGTTGTCGAGTTTGTTACCGGGTGCGTTTATCGAATGGGTTCTAATAAAATACCCGTATATGAGATTTTGAGACGACTTGATTTACAAGGATTATAAATACATTTTCACGTAATTTATCGCTTACACGAGATTTACAAAGGGTGGACCCACTTGGGTAACTGTTTTATTAAACTATGTTGGGTTTTGGGTCAAAATGACTTCGTGGGTTGCATCCACACTAACGAAGTGAACCAAATAAAATTATTTTTAAGATCGTCAATTTTGGGTCTATTAATTTTAGAGCTATTGCTCGGCTTTGACTATAAGAACTTTGGGAACAAGTTTCGATTACTAAAATAGCTCGATTATGAGCTTTGAATTTTAAAGGGGTTCGGTTATGAATCTGATTTCTAAAATAGCTCAATTATGAGCTTTGATTTCTAAACAGCTCGGTTACGAGTTTGATTTGAATAGTTTGACTATAAGCTTCAATTTTAAATAGCTCAGTTATGAGCTTTGGTTTCTAAAATGACGAAGTGGTAAGCTTGAATTATTAGTTGCACGGCGATGAGCTTTAGGACTTGTTGCATTGATACTTTTACACTTAAGTCAGTCGTGGTTGTTGGAACTACCTGGTGTCGCAAGATCTGGTTGGGAACCCGTGTCGCATGACGGTTAGATTGTTGATAGTCACTAAGAGGGTTTAACCTGAGGGGTTTATCACGTTGACAGTTATATTATAGACCTCTTGTTATGAGGGTTGAGGTTTGACGAATAGCCTTAAGGGTGCAAATTCGAGTTGGATTTTCGTTAAGTAGCCCGAATGTTTTTTTTGAGCTCTAGAAGTACGATTCATGGGTGTTGGCACGAAATTAGCCGCCTCTTGATAAGACTAGTTGGGGGTCATAGCAAGCATTTAGATCTTTTTGGGTTGACGTGTTGTACGATTTATATGGTATAAGTTATGCGTCCTATGTGCCTTTACATTCTCCGAGAATACGGGTTATGCCGTTATTGTCAAGCCTTTTGTGTAAAATGCACGTGTGCTTGTTTTCCATTGCGTGCTTTCGACAAATGTTTGCTATGCATAATTTTGGGAGTTATCGAATTTCTTGATGTACTAAAATGTTGGTTGAAGGTCCATGCCTACGTGTGGACTGATTGCATACTATCCATCAATGTGTCACATGAATTACTTTGTTTTCACGAATTACCTTTTTCTGAGCAGGCTATTGTATAGTGGAGTAACACTTAGAAAATTGTACGGAATTGGGTTGTGCTCGTTGTGGATCGAAACTGGATTACATAGGGATTAAGTTTCATATCTCCTTTACGGGGGTGTAGTGGAGGAGCACCGTGTTGTCATTGATTACGGAGAGAAGGGTGGCCCAGTGAGGGACCCTTATCTAGAAGGAAGTTGGTTAATGACTAGGTGAAGCCCCTTGAGTTGTAGACAGATCCGCAAAGGAAGGTTGGTTGGCACCGCCTAAGTAGATGCACGATGTGCATACCGGCTATTGCAAGGAGAAGCCTTATAGGTTGTTAGAGCGTGTTTCTAAGAGTTTGTAGCAAACCGGTTAGAACGAGACTTGTTCGGGCGGTTAAAGTGACCATGTTTTTGGAGGCTTTCGCGAGGCGATGCTTACCTGGGTATGAGCGGTTTTGAAGAAGCAATAATGGTTGTGTGTACTAAAAGATTACCCAAATTGTGATTTTAAGGGTCGTAGTAGGAGGGTGATTGTATGAAAGGATTAATAGCTGAATTGTGTAGCTAAGAATCGAGAAAATGTTATCATTAGTGCAAGAGTTAGTGATGTTGCGTCTATGCTAAGGGCATTGTATGCCGTGCGAAAAGGGCGAGATACCAATGTTTTAAAGTTGCCGTAGGGAGAGAGTAGCCTTTTAAGAGTGTATAGTAATCTTGAAGACGTTACTTACATTGAAGTGCGAGAAGTAAGAGTTTTATGTTTGAGATAGTGACTCTGCATGCCAAGCTAAGCGGAAAATTCAACGTAAGGCGACAAGTGTTTATGTGGCAAAAGGGTGACTCGTGTTGAATTAAAACTAAGATGAGTTTATGCAAGAGTTATCGCTCGGAATGTTTACCTAGATCATCTAAGACGACAAGTACGATTTCTTTTCAAGTGATAGGATGTTTGGGCAAAATTGTGGTAGTACGGATTTGAAGATGTAAGGCTCTAGTGATGTTGAACGATTTGCTAAGTGAATGAGTTTACCTTCTTCATGGTATCCATAGACGAGTAGCCGAAATCCGAGTTCCTTAAGGATTAATGATGACGGTTGGACACCGTTAGTTAGAATGTTGAGACATTCTTGGTGGTAAAGAGACTTTAGCCGAGTGGTTGACTTTAATAGGAGGCGAATGATTTATAGTACCCTGAACCGTAAACTGTAGTCGACTTGGTTTTGTTAGATTGTGCAAGGAACTAAGATTGCGTATTCTAGTGATCTTGTCCTTATAGAACGCGTCACGCTTCGAAAGCTAGGCGTAAAGTAGTGACTTGCAATATTTTGATGAATTACCCTCAAGTTAGTATGTCATCAATGCTTACATTTCGTATTTAATTAAGATCAGTGTTAGTCTAACCGACTGATATGGAGAGAGCATGGTCGTCTAATTTTGGGAAGTGATTGAATGAGGTTATCAGTTGTGATGCGGGCAAGGAGTAATTTCGAGGACGAAATTCTTTTTAGGTGGGGAGGATTGTAACACCCGTGATTTTTGGATAAAACGAATCCGAGTTTTGTGGAAAGTAACCTTTTAAGAAAATATGAGAAATAGTATTTTGGATTAAATCCTAGATTTTATAGCATAGTTGGATGGGGAATTGAATTACGAGTCCAACGGTTCTTTCGGAATCGAAATCGGAGCTATAACGAAGGAGATATGGCCAAAGCAAAATTTCACCCAAAGTTGGAAATTAAGCTTCCAGCTCGGTACACTCTTCGCTATTCTGCCATGCTATTGTGCCAGTGGCACAATCGCATGTCACAATAGCCGCGATTGTGCCATGCTATTGTGCCAGTGGCACAATCGCATGGCACTATAGCCTGCGTGTACCAGCTTGCTTAAATACACATTTTCAGCCTATTTTCTCACACTTCACTTCCAACTTCTAGGTGCGATTTACACATAGTAAGGTGCGATTTTCTTCTCCTTCCAAGCTCTTCAAGACTACGTTGTTGGATTGATGATCCAAGCTAGCAAGATTGTTAGCTAGATCTCCTTATCTTCATCTTCTCCACCTCTCACCTCCAAATCTCCATTGTTGGTGGTGTGCTTCTCCATCTCTAGGGTTTTGTTCAAGATCCAACTAGGTGAGTTTTATCTAAACTTGTTGGGTTGTTTTAACCTATGTGTTAGGAGTTATAAGCTAACCTAGAGTTCCGATTTACTTGATTTTAGGTTTTCCCACATTTTGACCTAAATCTTGGATTTGGGGGTTTTGGTTACAAACCCTCAAGGTGAGTTCTCTATATGGTTTTAAAGTATAGATCTAGTGTTGTATGATGTAGTTATGGAACTAATTTAAGGTATTAACTCCTTATCAGTTTAGGTGTTCACTCAAGCTTTAAGCTATGGTTCTTGGTGAAATTTGGGGCTTTTGGTTTTACGAGCCTCAAGGTGAGTTGCTAAACCCATTTTGTTAAAACTGAGAGCACATCATCTTGCTTGTTTTACATATCTTGCTTGGTTATTATGAATAAACATGATCTTTGGATGAAATGCCTAAGTTGTTAGGTTTAAGGATTGCCATGAAATGAATGAGTAACGATACTTGAATGAATGGTTTGA